>JBCAUI010157422.1:0-17757 GCA_038406195.1 Haplosyllis anthogorgicola
ACCAGACAGGGTGGTTACTGTCTTACCGATGTAAACACCTACAGTACAGAGCTTTACTGAGCCTTAGTCACCAGACAAGGTGGTTGCTGTCTTACCTGTGTAAACACCTACAGTACAGAGCTTTACTGAGCCTTAGTCACCAGACAGGGTGGTTACTGTCTTACCGATGTAAACACCTACAGTACAGAGCTTTACTGAGCCTTAGTCACCAGACAGGGTGGTTACTGTCTTACCTGTGTAAACACCTACAGTACAGAGCTTTACTGGGCCTTAGTCACCAGACAGGGTGGTTGCTGTCTTACCGATGTAAACACTAACAGTACAGAGCTTTACTGAGCCTTAGTCACCAGACAAGGTGGTTACTGTCTTACCGATGTAAAAACCTACAGTACAGAGCTTTACTGAGCCTTAGTCACCAGACAAGGGGGTTACCTTTATAACAAGTTCAGAGCCGACATGGAGAAGTGGTACAGGTGGTGAAATTCCTATCAAATTTTGGAACAATGGAAATTCAAAAGTACTGCGTGCAATTCTTTTATTCTCCCTTTTGTTCCGTTTGTTTCCAAATTGATAGCAATTGTTTCCACATCAAACACAAGGGTTTGATGGCATGTTTCCTGAAACCACAGACGTGTCACATTATAAGATGTAAAATTGGTACTTGTGAATGTGGAGAGGACAAAAATAAATAATGTCCCGTACGTTCATGTAACATGCCTTAGTCATGGTTCACACCAAGATTGAGTGAGTTCTCCTGTCAGTGATTAAAGTTGATGTAAACGGCTGCAGGAAAACCTACGGTTTCTAGGGGCGTTATATGTAAATACCATAACTTTAGCTTTACCGAGCCTTAGTCGCCAGACATGATGGTGAATAACTTTCCTTCATCATCCTGTGCATTTCCATTTAAAACACAGTGAATAACAAGAGAGATACAGATTTATACGTCTTCATCTTGTGAACTATTGTAGCAACAAAGTGAAAGTGAGAGATGCATATCGTGACAGGGTGTAGAATGTACAATTCATAATGACAATGAAATGTTATACGTTCATAATGACCACCTGGAATTCTTACATGGTTAATGTTAAACTGGAGACTTGTGGACCCATTTGGAAGATCTTTACATTAATTTTGAAGAATAGAGATGAGATGACAAATATTTCTTGATCTTCATAGAAGTAATTTTCTTCAAAATAGTCCATGATGGAAAAAAAATTTCGTCCAAAGGTTTTTACTGTGTAATTTCAAGTTGTCATCTTAACATTGACCCAATAACACTTCCGAATAAGTCATTATGAATGTGTATTAACTTACATTGTCATTACGGAATTTACATCACACACCCTGCATGGGACAAACACCAGGGACAAACAGACAGTGAGACAGAACAAACAAAGGGTGTTACCAAATGTTAGGTCTCCTGATGGGTACGGGAATTAAACTGGAAGCGAAAACTGGAATTTTTTTGTGATTATTATTATTATTATTATTTTGAAAAAATACAAATCATTGACAGGATATCAGTAGAAAATCGCATCAGAACTTTAGCATCATACTAGGTGAGAGCTTCGTTTTACACCCTTATGTACACCATTGATACAATTTTAAAATAAATTTATTGATTTTTAGGACTAATTTCAACGCAACCATCAGAATTCAAACTAAACATTATCCCGGTATTTTTCAAAAGGTATATATTTTTGTTATTTCAAGTTGATGTTTCAAACAATGTAAACCAAAATTATCGAATTGCACATTTCTTTTCTGTTTTTATGTTGAAATAGTTTGAAATAGAAACATTGAATTTATACGCCCAAAAAACATCATGATACTTGCAAATGAAGTGAATTGATGATATACATTTTTACTAGTTTAAAATCAGTGCTGCTTTCTTCAACTAAAATGACATAAAGATAATGTTGCATGTATTGTAAGAATAATTTTGGTTTATGTAATTTATACTACACACTTGAATTAGCGACAAGACAGAACATTGAAAAAAATACATAGATAACATACATTTTGCATTGCAATGACATGGCTAACATGACACCAGTGAGTACCAAGTCTAGCCTTTCAAGACGATGTTATTGGTCATGTACTGGAAATTATACAAACTTACCTGCTTAATTTGGCAAATCTGGCGAATTCAACACTACCTCTACTCAAAAACGAAAACGAAGATTTATAAAGCAACCCTCATTCTAACGCTTCAAGGGCCCGTTGAAGCGATAATCTTTATCGCTGGAGCTCTGATCATTAAAACTCCAGATAATCGTGAATACACAATTATCTTGAAAACAATTGGTACGAGAATATATCCATTAAAGAGAATTGGCATTAGCTCTTTTCTTTTTTTTAAAAAAAGTTGTTGTGGAGTCCATTTTGTTGAGCTATTGGTACTCTCTGCTTTGTTCTTAGGGTGACTATGCCCACGGGTTTCAAACACAGGGTGTATCTGTCATTAGCGTGATAACTCACTTGTGGGCTATGATCCCAAGAATCACTTCAGAATTGTTTATCTGCTTTCACTCAATATGAACATACACAGTATATGAGTGTTAGCGGGCAGCCGGCCACACTTCTGTACATTTTCAAGTATTGGTGAACAGGTCCCGACCGGGACTCGAGAACCGACATTCTTAAATTAAGGTGTGCCCTTTGGTACCGACTTTGTGGCTTCCCATTAGATATGTAGCCTGTGTGTTTGCTTTTGTCCTTTACACGTTGTTGGGTTGATAGGGTGGGGCGGGCCATAAATCAAGTGTGCATTTTGCATTCTGATCATAGGTGGCGTTTCTTTCTGATTTTCGGCATGATATTAGGAGCGGCAAGTTTTGCATTAAGAAAGAAATGTCGATGGAAAAAAAAAATTAAAAAATAACTGAGTTGTACAGGGTGGAAGAGCGGACAAAACGTCCGCGTCACGCGGTGAAAAATATTAGCAAGAAATGCAGATGCGATGTGGGTGCGGTCTGAAAATTAGAAAGATCACCATTGACAAAACTCATTCGAATTGATAGTGGCAAAAATGCCAACATTTTCATCGAAACGTCAGTACATCTTTAATGGCCCAATCCTTGTTGTTTACATCTGAGACATTAAAGCAGAAAAAAACATACAAACATAACACTTGATTTTCCAGGATATTGAACCCAACTTCTTAAAATAATAAAGTACAAATAGTTCTATTTACAAGGATTTAAAATAAATCAAATGCTTGGTTTTGGACTATTGTACATTATGATAATACGGAACTCTAACTCTGCAAAGAACTTCTTAGTTAAGTTACCAGTGTAAAATTATCCAATTCAATAAATGAAAGTCTTCTTTTTCTATTTCTGACTATTCAACCATCAGAATGTCACATCTTTATTATTTGTTCTGTATCTTTATCTATTATTATACACAAAATGGTCTACGTCTTGAGCAATACATACTATGTGCTGCAAAATTATACTAAATCAGGTAATACACGTTTATGAAAAGCAGTATTAAATTGAATATAAAAACAGTTTCAATCTTAATGACATAATAGGAATGCCTCAACAAATACATTACAAAAATATTGTCCGGTGTTTACATAACAAGCTTTCAGTGAACCCACTTTTAGGGATGACAGATTAACATTTACGATAAAAATGCTAATTGTTTGATATTTACAAATTGTGTTTACATAACAAGCTTTCAGTGAACCCACTTTTAGGGATGACAGATTAACATTTACGATAAAAATGCTAATTGGTTGATATTTACAAATTGTTGATACATAACTGATGCAAGGCCTATTGACAGAAAACGTTGCCAACCTAATGCTTCTACTGTTTTCATAAAACCTTACTGATACAATAGAGAACATCCAATATATTAGTTTTTGAAGGAGCTCGACCGAGTGTTATCTCAATATCGAGAATCTCCATTAACGCCCCGTAGAGCGTGCATAGAGGGCAATATCTTCTTGTGCGAAATCCCAATAGTGTGACATATACATTGGGTAATTTGTAACGAAACAAAGCATTGTTGTCACGAATGTAACCTATCATTCCTAAAGTCATTTGGGGACCAACAATACGAATGAATTTCTCTATGGTCTGGCACTGCTACTGCACTCCTGGTAGCAAATGTGGGGGTTGTTAGGCCCTTGTGGGAGTTGTCAGACTTTAAAGTCTACTTTGATTGGTCTAATATGAAATGTCAGTTTTGTTGCTCTGATGAGTGGAGCTGATTAACACACAAATAGGCTTGTTCACAAATGAATACAGTTGCTTGACATGCTGTCACACATGAATGCAGTTGCTTGATGTGCACACACACTTCATTGTTGAAAGTGTAAGACTTGACACATAACACAATCAACTTTTGTTGGGATCAAGAAAATAAATTGCAATAGGTCAATCAGTGTCAACCCAAATGTAAACAAATCAATGTAAACAGAAACCATGTTGACTAAAGAAATACTAAAGGTGTCTGCACAATCTAAAGGCCTTATGATTCGCTACGATAGGCCTGATCTGTTAACTTTGGCACGTTACAATATAAAACTTTAGGGAAAGCATAAATACGTTCACTTTATTACGGAGATGAAGTCTGTTTGCGCTTAATTTAGTTCCACCTCGAAATGTCGAAGTAGTTTTTGTGCTGTTTAAAGCCATCTGTCTAAATTGTTATCAACGTAGGTACGATGCGCTTGGTTTACTGAATCACATGAGGTACGCAAAATTTTGGGAGTCCCTTCCCCAGCTCAATAAGGATGATACTATTGTGCTTTCTCAGAATTGTCATTTAAAAATGATATCCTCGTCCACTTAAAACTATTGAACGTGATATGATGACACCATTTTCAGGCAGTACGAGAATAATGCCTAGAAATGTGCGCATATATACTTGTTGATCATTTTCTGGCAAAACGACAAACAAAAAGGAAACAAGAGAACGTACACATTACGTATGCTTTCCACCTTTCTCCAACTCTTATGTCGGCCCCTTTTTTTGCTAGTCCTTTGTGAATCCCTTTTTGCGAGTCCTTTGTGAACCCCTTTTGTGAACCCCTTTTGTGAGTCCTTTGTGAACCCCAGTTTGTAAACCCTTTGTAAACCCTTTTGTAAACCCTTTTTGTGAGTCCTTTGTGAACCCTGTTTCAAATGTGAGTCCTCTGTAAACCCCTTTTGTGAGTCTTTGTGAACTCCTATTTGTGAGCCCTTCAAAAACCCTTTTGTGAACCCCTCTGTGTGAGTCCTGTGAAAACCCTTTTTGTGAGTCCTTTGTGAATGCCTTTTGAGCCCTTTAAAAGCCCTTTTGTGAACCCCACTGTATGAGACCTGTGTAAACTCTTTTCATGAGTCCTTTGTTAACCCCTTTTATGACCTCTTTGTAAACATCTCCATGTGTGTCCTTTTTGAACTCTTAGCTGTGAGTCCTTTGTGAACTCTTTTTTGTGAGTCTTTTACGAACTGCTCTGTGTTTGTGAACCTATGTGAGCCCTTTGAAAGCCCTTTTGTGAACCCCTTTTTGTGAGTCCTTTGTAAACCCCTTTCTGTCAATGTGGGCCTTTCAGTTGGGGCCCAAATGAAACACCTTTCTATTGTTGTGCAGTCATGCATGACACGGAAAGCAATGGAGAAAAATCTGTGTCTTTGAGCCTGATGATTACATAGCTTTCCCAAAAGTGGAAAGCAATAAATACATTACAAGTGATGCTTTTCAACATTTTCCGGAAATGTGAAAGTTACTTCCTTTCTTAAGTTATGTAATAAAGTACCTCATGGTTGTACATCACACTGAGCAATGTCCTTGTCATTAGAATTGAAAGAAAGAATCAGATTTACATTTAGGACTAAGACATGGCATTTTGCAAAAGTGTTTAATAGATTTACATTAAACCCTGTGGCTCGACATTTCGCATGGGGTGAAGTGTCATGGAAATGCCAATGTTTCTCAAGAATATGATAGATAATCCATTGAATATTTTGCGTCGCCCACAATTGAGTAATTGTTCCATCTACTTGTTGATTATAAATGGTTTCGTGGAATTATGTACTAATAATAATCGTTCATAGAATCACGGAGATCTACACATTTCTTTCCAGTATGTGTCAAGAGATATACATCTTTTAGTCTAAAAGTATATATAACTTAATTAAATTATATGTGTTTAATTTTACAGTAAGCAATACATTATAATGCAAGAATATTTTGACATAACGAGAAAAAGTTAATTTCTACATAACATGCAATCCATGAGGATTTAACACTTATTACCTTTCTCTTTTTTAAGCAACACAGCTCTTTTGTAGAATCGACGTCAAATACTCGCCTGAAGATGAGTAACTGATACAAGGCTTTCCTTTTAAGCTCTTGCATTTAAACCCATCAAACAGAAATGAAACCAATTTCTTACACACCCTTTATTAAATCATATATTATGTTCATGCAATATTTTTCTTTAAAACTGAAATGGATATTATCTTGCCAATTTATTTGTATTTAAATAAAATTTTCGTTGTCTCACTAGGCCAGTTATTCACCACAACGTAATGTGTAAAAAATACATCTTTAAGCTTTAAACATTTACTCTAAAATACTTGTACGAAGCTGTGAACTCATAACCTTTATGCTTGCCACAAGCGAACGAACTTAGTTCGTAGTGAGGGATATCTGAAAACCTTTTAAGTACTTTCTCAAACCAACACATAATGTCGAGTCTATAATTTCGCGTTACAAATCACAAATTTCTGCCCACCTTTCAGTGTTTTCTTCTGAAATATGGCCTCTATGGTAACTACATATCCGAATATTCTTCACAGTGACTTACAGATACGGTGTACATATGTCAAAGATACATTCCTTTGTATTTTAGCCCGAATTCTTTCGGACTTATCTGTCTATATCTTTGCTGTGCTATATTAGTCTGGTTTTTTTTCATTGATACATATGAGTTTTACACCCACTTAGGCCAGACGGAAACATTATAGTTTCTATGTCTGTAATTGTTGAAATTGATTTGAATGCATACCTTGCCATTGACCTGGAATATATGGTATATCTAATTCTTTCTCTTTGATCTTTGATGTATGGTATTGTCGATCCGAACAGTGCGCTCTTCACAATGCGTTCCATAGATGTTTCATGGGACTTATTGAGCTACTTGTAAACATGTATTTGAATATAAAATCAAATGAATAATATATCTAAATGTATTCACACAAAAGAGTTGTCAGAATGGACAGAAAACGAAATGACAGGGAATAGTGAAATCTGTCCTTTAGAGTAAAACAGCGAACGTTAACACGTATTGACACTTTTACACTAACGTTAGGAAGTTTTGTAACTTTTCGTTCTCAATCGCATGTTTACATTTCTTTGTTTCATTTTCTCTTGTGAATTCTTCGTTCAATTTCATAAAGTTTTCCTGAAATGTATTCAGCTACAAGTAAAATCTTTACAGACGCAAGTCTTAAACAAACACTAAGATAATGAACAGGCTCGTAGGAATTGGTTTTTGTACACGTTGCAAACTGAATGGCAAGGTCAGCGCAAACACAGTTTATTCAATTGCAATAAGACACATAAACTACAGATGTCAATCTGATATATATATAAATGTTGTTAGCTGCACAGATCCTTCTACTATTCATTGTCCCTTGATTTCATCTTATTAGCTTGCAGCAACTCGATTGTTATCGTCCATCACTGCTTATTTAGTAGAGGCTCTTATGACCCATTAAGAGGTTCTCTTGTCATATTGCACGGGGATGGAACCGATTTGCCATGGGGTTCTACATGGTCAGATTTAATAACATTTTCTGTTGGTAAAGTGTCAGATGTGCCTCACTGAATTGAAGTCCTAAATTGACCTTATACCATACACGTGTTTAGAATGCTGGACCATTGCTTCCTACAATTATAACACGGATGTGTGTAAAGTTCCAAGTGCACAGTTGTCGCAGGTACACGTGACGATTGAGAATAAGATCGAACCTACGCATCGAGACACGCGTGGAGTTATTAGCTCTATCTATTGTTTGGTAGCTCAGGAATTCTCTTAGTATGATTCTGTTGACATTTTAATGTGCTCATCTCAGATTTCGTTTTGTTTGTAGGAGATGTAATTAAAGTATATTTTGAAAAACATTCCCTGATCCGGAAGAAGAAAAAAAAAACACAGTAAGGAAAGTAAAATTTTATAAGAATATTAGAAATAGCTAAAATAAAGGGCAAGTACAAAGGAGGGAAAGGTCTTTCGATTCAGTAATTTGAGAATCTTATGTGAAAAAACAAGACAATTTCCTGCTAAGAATAAAATTATTAAAATAATATCTAAACTGTATTATTATTGCCATTTGCCATTCTGATTCGCAATCCACATCATAGAATTCTTTTGACATCTGGAGGCATGCGGCAAACAGCTGATGTGCTGTCGTATTATGAAACATTTATTTAATATAAATGTTACGAATGTTCCTTTACTTGAATTGATTTGTAATGCCACGAATATTTCATTCCTACGCAGATCTATGCTAAATTTACTTAGCATCAGAAATATGAAGGCTTTACAGATGATATCTTCTACTGTCTGACCACAATAGCATTTTTTCTCGTTTTTCTTTCTGAGAACCTATTGATCTCTGAAATTTGTCAAGTTAAAAAATAGACTTATTGGCTTATGGTTCGTAAAAGATGCTGGTAGTCTATATGAATTGAATCATTGTATAACACGCCACATTGTAAATAATTTCATTATTTTCTACACTTAAGAATCTAGACGTACTTCGCCAAATGTTGTCATTTATAGCGCCCGTTATATTAATGGTGTTTTGTTCTAAATTGATCGATCAACCTGGTTAGTTTGTTGTTGACGGGATGTCACGTAAATACGGTGAACCAACTACCTGAGATGACAATTAAACCAAGTAATCCTTTACTGGTTTGGTGTCTGCTCGTCACAGAAAACATCCAACCTAAGTGATCTGTCAGGATTAAATGTCGCGACGTGGCCCCAGGCAAATAATTTCATAGCTTATTACCTTTCGGTTGATGTTGTTCTGAAGCTCTTAACTTGAGCACAAACAGCATGTCCTGCATTGAGTAATATCTTAAAGACAGACAAGATATCGTTCGAAATTCAAGTCAATCATTGCCAAATCTACGTTGTACATAAGCTGAATAACAATGCTGTACTGTGGAGCAGTCTGTTCACCCACTATATTTTTGTGGGTGATGTTCTACGCTTGTACAACAAATAGAGAAAGCAATGGTTAACACGATGGAGTTACATTTCAAATGAGACAGATTAGCAGCACTACATGTCCAAAGATTTTGAGCTGCAAGTTTTGAGCTCCTACTCTTTCTAGCTGAAATAGATTTTCACCTTTATATACGAACGAAAATCCTCCTTGTGCATTTTACATTGACACTTTCATTCCTAGTTTCCTTTTATTTCTTCTCTTAGTGTTTTATCAGGTGAAATAGATTGTAGAAGAACTTCAATATTGTCAAATTTGTTTGTACAAAGTCTCCACATTTCTGTTGCATGCAACATGAAATGTTTATTTAGGTGATATGAATTGGGTATATCTTCCAATCCGCGTGCCAATTTTTTGACAAGATTAAAGCAAATGTTTATCTTGTACAATAAATATATTTCACACAAACAGTATGTTTATGTGACTTCTGACACATTTGTGTATTTTTTTTGGGAAAAATATCCAAAAATATTAAAGGGTGAATCTTTTCTTTTATTTAACTAAGCTAAATCGTCTTTTCATTAAGTATCCAGATTCCACACAATGAGGCAATGAAAACGAAGTACTCTAACATTTTGCATGAAACTTAAGGAGTAGACAGATTAAAAAAGAAAGAACATTAAACACAAATCTTTTTTTTTTTTTTTGTATTGTGGCATATTCAATTATACGGGACGAAATGATGCAAGTTCAGCATTCTTTGTGTTTGTAAAGCTGATGCAACAATGATAATTGTCTCCTTTATGAAACTTATTTGAACAGAACAAAGATATAAATGAATCTAAAGGGATTGCTTTAAGCTTTCTTTTTAAATACCATAATGAACCATTTTTCTATTTCAAGCAAAAATAATTTAACACAATCTGGCGTAACCGTGTGTGATTAAAAACTTCCAAGTACAGAATTTTCAATTTTTTGACGGCTACTTATTGTGAAGATTGGACATTTTCATTTTCATATGGACAGAAGAATGCTATACTTTTTAAAAGTTTTTACGTTTTTACAAAATATACATTTGGTGATATTTTACAGGCTAAAATTTGTAACTGTAAATTGAGTATGGGGCTAAAGTGTAAGACAACGTGAAATGTGAAATCCTATATTTTATTTCCGAGCTGAAACTGCATCCAGTTCAAACACATTCAGGAGTAGTTATCCTTTTGAAAGGATCGGTAATCAACAGAAGCCTCCTCGTCTTGTTTAGAAAGATAGCACAAGTTCAAATGACTATTATACCTGGTTGAACATAGATCCTTTAAACAAACGTGATTAGCACAAGAAAAAGAACTTGCTGATTATCCAGAACATATATTTGTTCCCGTGTCAAACATAAGTTTTCATCTTGAAGAGTAAACAATGCATGTATTGATTGTGAAGCGTATTTGACATAAAAGTTCTATTGGAATAGAGCTGTATGAAAATAACTTTATGTCAATTCCATGGAATAATCTGGTGATATCTTAATCTACAAAGGTAAAACTGTAATTACTGTGAGTTGGATGAGTCTGCTTCAAAGGACCTTTGACTGGACAGGCATTCATGTACAAGCAAAACCTTAACTTTCCGCACAGTTAAGCACATGCATAAAGCCTTGTAGCTTGATTAATGCATATCAGCCAGTTTACTTTGGAAGAGTAGATTACAACTGAAGCATCTTCAAATTAGATTTAGCGTAATCTCCTGACACACGAGCTTGGGGTTTACATTTCAATTTGGGTTTCATAGAATTCCACACTGCATACTTTACTCGCAGAAAAGCATGTCCCAAATTTCTATTGTTTTTTTTTTTTCAAGTCATTGAGCGAAATAGAAAAGTTCCGTGTCTGACGCGGATTTACACAATGTTAATTAGAGGTGTCTCGACTACAGACGGCAAAACAAAGTACAACATGTTTCCAAATGAACTCAAAAACGTTCAGTCCATTACCAAGAGTTCACCAACCTTCCCGCAGAGCTTACCGAAGGAGATCCCAATCAGAGACAATGGCAGCATAGAAATGAGCTTACTGTGTATCAGAGGCCACCAAACACAGATGTTGTTGATAAGAAAAATAGGATCCTACTTGTAAAGCCTGTAGAGAGGATAAAGCCTGAACCCTGGGCTAGGTGGCTGTATCATTTAAACATTACATGTGCGTGATCCGCAAAAATGATACCACAGGGAGCAAAAGTTGACATCCATTTCGTGGAAATTTGCGTCACTTTTTATTGAGCTGAATGTCCTCTATCGGGCATTCAGCTTTCTGTTTTCACCAGATTCTTGCTTTGATTTCTGACCTGATTTCTGAAAGTTCTGGCAAGGTGCCAAGGATGTCACATGAGATTAGATTTGTGTTCCCGCAGCCACTACAGCACATGCATGTGGAGTCACATGACAGGCAAAATGGCTACATGAAGCTTGGTAGCCGACAGGTTATCTTGTGTATTATATTTTATGAATAAAATAAACGTCAATTACTAGCAGTTGAAAACATAGGCCCGTAGTAAAAGACGCTATATTTAGCCTTGGGAAGAATCGGTATTAGCATAAGTGGTAAGTAGCCAAAAGAGCTTAGCACACATGCTGTCGGGTTGTGCCCATTAAACTGTCCCCTCCTTCCTACATCTTGGCCTTTGACATCAAGTCAAACATCTGAGGAAAGTTAGAGACATATGGACGGATAAAAGTATGATGGATCACGGGTGAAATGCTTAAATGCCGTAAATCACACCGGTTAGGTGAAGGTTCCAAAAAGCTCCTTTAGCAGCTCTATTATAAGGCTGTATCGTAATGTGTTTGGTAATCCACGCTTTCTATCATGTGTTACAAATCAAATCAAATTGATATCATAAAATAGTTCTACAAAATGCCCGCCAGTCAATAAGATTCTTTACAACGATATAATTTTCCTCAATATGGAAAAAGCCATCGTCATCAGCCGTTGAAAAATAGGGAAACTCAACTAGATTCCAAGTCGATGTCAGGCACTTAGATGATCATCCACTGAATATAGATCATACAAGAAAGAAACCAAGCATCCAAAAGAGTAGCACAAAAACAAAAGGGGTCAAAAGCAATGGCATTAACTGCCCAAACCTCTCAATCTAGTCTTGAGACTTACCGAATTTAGACAGGATATGTACAAATGTGATCTTAGAACAGGGACAAACACAATCACTAGATTTACTCATTAACCCTTCCCTACTCCAGTGTACACATTTCTTTGCTGCTGGGGATCTGTAAATGTGGAACAAAGCCGAACTTATCAAAGAGCCTTTGGAGTTAAACGAGAAACTTTTAAGCTCAGTGGACTCTATACCGTCTGGACAGCAATTTGACGTCATCTCCTAAATAGCGGAAACTATTTTATCAAATGGTCCATTCAGTTTTCGCAATCAGCTCCACAGTGTTCGGTCATTTAGTTCACCTCCAGAGACTCATCATGAAAACCACCTGCTGAATTTCCATCCTAAAAATTATGCATTATCCGTGATCTTTTCTGGGGCCGAAATTTATGAACTGATAGTTGATCGTAGTTATGTACCAGAATATGAAATGTTCGTTCATTAGCGTAATGTCACAAGACACTGGTTTGGGATTTGAATTTCTTTTTCGAAACAATGATAGGATTTCACGAGTTTTCTCAGAAATTCGCTTTCCGTATTAGACTAATTAGCATACTCCATGTGGAATCGATTTTTGATTACAAAGTAACTAAAATTTGATGAAAAGTAACAGAAACTTGAAAGTGATATCAAATTTTAGTAGCCATGAATCGGTTTTACATGGAGTTTATTAATTAGTCTAGTAAGTAATTAATTAGTAAAACGAATTTCCGAAAAACATGTGTGTTTGGTATCTGTAATATCGAAAAACACCTTGTAATATTCTATTGCTAGTCAAATTAAAAATGAATCGAATTACAGTGGCTGAGCACGAACTGTCCCTATATTTAAATGGCTATTTTGACAACGGAAAGTTGGGTTGTGCTGGTCTTCGACACAAAGGCGCAACTTGACATGCTCTTGTTTCAAAAATAAAAAAAATAGGCATTGCTGGTGTATGCATTTTTTTTAAGAATAGTATGGTACAAAAAATTAAAAAAGATGGTGCATGAATTATTCCTCTTGAGATGCTGACTGTTTCGTCACATATTTCTCAAATCACGATCGTAACACAATAAGCTTAAACTAATTCTGTGATGTTTTGTTAAAGTTTTTTTTTCTATGTTAGCCGCTTTGTGTGTACGTTGGACAAAGAGAAAGTGAAAATAACGTGGACTTATTATAATATCTTAATGAGACATAATGAAAGTCATCTTTTTATTGAACGTATTACAGGTACAGGAAGACTGACTCAGTAGATTCGAGCTGTAATACCTAACTAAGACTATATGTCTCCTTAGATTGATCTGAATCTTCTTTCCTCTGATCTTGACAAACCTCTGTGAATTGAATGTCTCGCTATTTGTCAACTTCAACAACTGGACTACGGCATGTGAGTGTGCACTGTAATTGGATTTCCCACTGACATATATTGTGGTCAACAACTTCATTTCCAGCACCTATCAATGGACAAACTGGGGCTTCCAGTGCCATACTAATTACACATCCATGTATGACAGGGGATAATGTTCGCAGAAAAACTCGCTGCGTGTCTGTATGTGTAAATGTTTAAATCCACGATAACGATAAACATTTTGCTCTTTCTTTTGCTGTTTTGGAGGGTTGAATAAAGTCCACTCACGTTTTATGTTTCAAATTTTCAAGTTTCATAGACTGTCGCAAAATGGTTTCGATTTGATTGTGCCGAAATTGTGATTCTTTGTAAAATGTGATGACTAAAAGAGACCTAAAAAACGGACGTGATATTTTACCGCGATACCATAAAAGTACCTTGTGGTGAATGTGGGGAATAACGATCGCATCAGTTACCAAATATATCATAGTGTAAAAGTTTTTTGCTGAATTATGCCTAAGTTATTTGCAACACCCACAGAACTACAGGAGGTTGTGTAACAATAAATATGTCATTTCACTTCAAAAGAATGTGCAGCAGGAAACACTTTGAATTCAATACACATCTTTTTTTATCAAACCTTGTAGATTGTTAATTAAATTAAGCATAAGAAAGAGCAGAGGCAAAGACAAAAACACCTACTACAGAGTGTTATTTAGTTATCACATTAGCAAAGACTTCAACAGAATCAATACCATCTGTTAGATTCTCATAGTGATACATTCCTCCGATGTAAATTGCTTTGTACAATCACTGTTATAATTGAATGCTAAACACTACAGTTCTGAAGCTGTCTTGTAAAAGGTCCAGATGTAGCAGCGTATGTTTGGGATATTACCATATGTTTTCTCTTTTGGAAATAAATATCCTCAATTCAATCGCAAGTCTCCTTCTAACGTGGAAAGTAGTGGATACAATAGTCTTGTCACGTTAAGAATCTATCAAGTTGGTTCACATTGTTCGCATGTTACACCGTAAACTAATCAATAACCGTATACCAGTGACAAATTTATGTCTGGAAGATTTAAAAAATTATTCTAATACTCCAAATTCTGTATTACTACACTTTTAAAAATTGCATACAACTGATTGGACAAATGTCACTCATAAGAACACTTCTCTTGATATCATGGTGTAAATGCATGCATGGGTTGTAGACGAGCATCATTTTATATTGAGCTGTTGTTGGAATGATATCCGCAGGTTATCAAAAGTAGTTCATATGAAATCCGCAGTCATCCGTACGAACAACGTTGGGAGCATGCCTCATTAAATCAATGTAGACATTGAGAGATCTCTTGAGCGCAGTGATGTTTAGACAAGTAGCATCCTTAACAATATAGATGAGGTGTTAAGAGGAATGGTGAACCTTGTACACATGACGGGGAGGATTTTGTTCTTCTCACTTAATTTCAAGAATAGATTTATTTATGTTAAAATCTATTTTCTAATATTTTGTCCGAATACTAGATAGAAGGCATTGTGGTTCTCTGTATTGACAAGAACGCTCTATGGTTTTCTTGGCAGCCATTACAGCGCGTGTGTGAGTGGGCGCGTGAGCTAAACTGAACTAAATGAAAAGTAACAAGGTATCCTTATGGAGCACTGACCCTCACGCCTCCCCCGACTTTCTCCTAGAATTGTCTGATCTGAAATGGCTAGAAATGCATTTTCCCCAGTCCGGAGGGGGGGGGGGGATCCTGGTCAACTTTTTGCAATGGCAGCTCAGAACACAAACCTAGATTTCGTCTAATACATAGACCCTCATTGCTAATGCATGAGGGTAAAATATGACATGAGGCTTGGTACACCGATATGTTATCTCTGGTTGTAAATATAAGCAGTTGATAGTAAAATAGTAAACTATGCCAAACAAAATTGAAGTCTTCTTTTTCTTTGAACTTCTTTACATGTCTTTCATGGCCCGAGAATATGTAACGTAATTTCAATCACAAAGGTCAAATACCTGACAGACAGAAGTATAGAATCTGTCTGCTTCACACAACTAGCAATAGGACGGAAGGACTCGTGTTAAACATGTGCATATGTTACAAGGATAAAGTTTTATTTTACTCTTCATTTAATCTTTCATTGGAAAGTATTCACCAAGCTGCAGTGTAAGTGTCATTGAGTATGTCTAATAAGACGGTAGTACGTGACTCCTGTCCGAGTGATAACACGAATAACACGAGTCTGTAAGCAGAGAAACTGTCCACAAAGCAGTCCAGAGCTACTTCATTCACGGCGACAGACGTTCCCATCAGGGACCGTCATGATTTTACACTTTTACGGCTTCTAAGTGTTTACAGGGAAAAAAACAATAGTCATCGATACATGATACCATTGAATAGGAATGGACGGAGAAACAATGCAGGTATACCCTTTAGAGTGAGTTGTCAATCATAGTGAATACCGAATTCCCGATGAGAACATCTTTCGTGAACGTCCGTGTACGAGCACGTACCGATCTTAAGCTTGGTATTTGATCTATTTTGCAATACCTCAGTACAGTCACCTTTGCCCATCCTCAATCTATCGTTTAATTTAGCGGATTTTTCTTTGTTGGCCTCAGTTTTAAACAAAATGTGTGTGATTTTACAGAAAACCAAAATATAGGGTCACGTTAAAGATATTACAGTGAAACAACAAAAAAGTTTCATGAAAGAAGAGGAATAAATTAAAGGTTGTTAGAAACTAGATCTAGTGCCTATGCTTATCATGAAGCGCAGGCGTCAAATGCCATCTCTTCTTCATTTCTCTTACCGAACATAACATCACTTCAAAAGAAGAAAATTAAGCCTCCCCCCGCAGAATGCATCACTGCTATTGAAACTTAGTACAAGACCTATTGCAGGTGTTTGGCACAGTTTCGTAAATCTATCCAAGGTCTTTAAGAACCTAAAACATGTGTGATGACATCTACTGAAACTAAATCCAATGCATTGTGACATAATCCTTCTTTTCCTCTGCATCAGCAGCCTTTAATAGCTAAATTAATAGAGAATTAGAGCTATAGGAATGTGTTACCCTTCACAACTCAGAGTAAGCCTCACATAATCACAACATGTAACTGGATTTCTCATATTATAAATTTACCTGAAGCATATTTTTGTGTTATTGCAATCTGCTCCCATTTCACGAAGACACTGTGAAGAACAAACTTTACTTTATGAAAAACAATTACAAGAAGAGAAACTTAGGGTGAGTACTTTAGCATTGGAGTCTACGGTAAACTTGCAGATAACTGTTTAAGATTCAAAAAGCTTCCAAAGTACTTTGTTTCGTTTGCGCAAACGTTGATAAATTTAATATAACCTAGGTTTCAATTTCCCGCAAGTTATTTGCACTAAAGGATTTTAAATGTGTGTAGCTGTTTGTGTTTACTGTGGAAGATTTTAACGAGATCGATTTGCACTTAGATTTCAATTTCTTCTGAATGCTGCAATACAAAGTCACGTATTTATGCTTGTAAGTCGTTTCGACTGTAAAACGTCTCATTTACATGGCTACACAGCAACATTTCTTAACCCTTTGGTCGCGGGCCAAAAAAATGTTCAAGTTCACTAAATGCTGACTTCTGCAAAAGTGTAAGTTCATGCATTTACTGGGGCAGTGCTGACTTATGCACAAACATAACTCATCCTCACTATCTGTTTAATGTAAATTTGTTTTGCAAAAAGTACTTGTACAGCTTCTACAGATGATGCTGCCACCTAATTATCTTTGGATCTGTAATGGGTGACCTTTAACCTTAGCTTAATGAGCATCTTTCTGGAAATTTTGACAAAGGCACTCTTGTCCAATGGTCATATGCAACATTGCTTCCATATTTTGAGTACTTGGCATCATGGAGTCAGTTGTTTATTCTTGTAAATTACTACATACATGGAAGAAAGTGAGGAAATTATTCCTCAATTCTCTAGGTGATGTTGATACTGATCCAGGTGAAATTACAATTTCTGCAAACAATAGCACAATAAGTAGTGATAATGCTGATAATGGGTCAGTCACAGA
>JBCAUI010157533.1:0-17756 GCA_038406195.1 Haplosyllis anthogorgicola
GAGCACAGTGCCACCTATCAGACCAGCCCAACACCCTGTTGTCTGTCTGATGGCCCAACTGATACTCACCGAGTACAGTGTTCCCAACACAGGCCAGTAGCAACACCCTGTTGACTGCCTGGTGGTCTGACTAGTACTGCCTGAGTAGTGTGCCTACTCAAGCTACTAACATAATGGAAGCTGCTGTTCTCCCCAGCTTACTCTGTAGCACGAGTAGTGGGAGGAGCTTATTTGGAGTATAAAAGGTTATAGGCTCCCTCATCTACTTCCACCAAGGGAGGAGGGCATCATTGTTAAGTCGTTTGTTCATCAGATTCTTAACTTGATTTAGAAAATTCCCTTTGCCAACAGGTCTTGTGGGAGGAAAAACACTGTTTATATTTGGCTTAATTGATTTCCCTCTCTGCCAGGTTACCAGCTGTCATTTAAGAGTAGGACTTGATGAGTTAATGTCAATGTGTACCTGTACTTAATTCTCTGTTTGTCAGAGTACTTCATGACTGAAGCTAAATCCGGCAGGAACAAACAGTTCCTCCCCATTCAGTCTGTTTTGTCTCTTGCTCATAAACCAGCAGCTCTAACCACTTCAATTCCTTAGCGATAAACTTTGCTTTCTATTTCCAGCCTGGAAAGTTAACCACTTAAATGTAGCTAACCACAACTCATTAACGAGTCCATGGTAGAGCACTCTGCCGTCCGATGGCCAAAAAAGAATGCTTGATTTGGTTTATTGACCGACTATGGCCATGAAGGTACTTTGCAGTGACTCAGACAACTGCTGCAGGCATTCTGAGATATTTCATCTTTAATCATTGAAACCACTTTAATCAACACCTGCGAAATTAATTGAATCAGGCAGAAATCCTTGAAGTCATCAAGTCACGTCCAGATATTGGTTTGGTATTTGCGATTGCAATGAAATATTGTTTCCAAGCTTCCCAGCGGATCGACGTAACCCGAAACGGCAACTACAGCAACTATATATCAAATTGTCATTATGACATATTTTATGCGATGCACACTTTGTTCTGTTTACTTTGATCTCTTTCCCGTCATTTTCAGGTATCTGTACTCAGGTATTTTGGAAGCTTAGAGCTTAAACTTGCATTTTGCGATTGCCTAATGCCGTCAACTTGTCAACTCTGACAAGGCAACAATCGGCTCAGAGAATCGCCGTTATTAACATACTTGACATTTTCTAGGCAAATATAAGCAGATGTCATCGCCAAGGGTCAGATTAATTACTTTTATCGCGCTTTAATTAAATAGATCACAGGATATAAAGGTTTTGTCCTCATCAACAATAATGATACAGGGTTAAGTGCCATAAAACTGATTTGGAAATAAATTTTGATTAAGAAGTCTGCTAGTAATTTAAAACGGATTACATTTCTCTGAATTTCATTAAATGCGAGGCCGACCATTGATATATGTACTAGTTTGGACGGTAGATCCTTCTTAGGCTGAAGCAGCGGATGCAGTAGGACGCGCAGGCCCGGCACCTTACCCCTGTTTAAACAAGCCAAAAACTGGCTGCCGCACAGAATCGCAAGTCCTTCAAATCAGTCTCCACTCTTAAAAGTTTTTGGATAAATTTCTGAGTTTTAAAAGTTCTCTGTTGATTAAATGCGAAACATTTTTTTCTGATTTCGACAGTGTATAAGAATAAGATTCAGGAGACGAAACACGCCTTTCAGAGTCCGTATTTAATCCTAATAATGTGAACTGCACAACCCCGTAAATGAAGTGACAACTTGTTTTTGTGATAGTGATACATTATCTGCTAAATCATTTTTTGTCACTTGGCAGGGCAATTTGAAATATCTCTTCCTGCAGTGAAAGCTTAAAGCTCAGAAGAAATGTTAAATTGCTGACTTGGGGCTCAGCTTCTGTAATACAAAGCGGAACATTAGATCTATTTAGATGACAACGTTACTGTCTTTATTCCATATTCCACTGATTTATCCTTTCCTTCAGCTTGTGTTCAATTATTTATTGCCAATTTCGTGTTGCGGCCTTTCTTTGACGATAAATGTGTTTCCCATTTCAATGGTCAATCTTTTGTGTTTATTGGTTTTTAAACGAGTAACATATCAGCCTCCGGTATAGCTGTTTTGTTAACCTTTTATGGTAGAATAACCGTGAAGTTGAATGTGACAAACTTTTACATAAGAATTTCATAAAACAAGTACAAATCACCTGCAATAATACTTTAAATTAACAGGCTGGCGCAAAGCACAGACTTATGAGGAACTCACTAGGTTTTAACGCGGTGAGTGCATCTAAGCACTAGGTTCCAGCGCAGTGGCGCAAGGTATGTGGTTTTAAAAGGCATTACTAACTGAATGTCAACAATTATGCTAATGAGAACTAGTTGAAAGTATCAGGTGCTTACATTGATAGTAAAGGTTACTCCCATAAGTAAGTTCTAAGATTAATTAGTATCTTCAATTATAAAGACTCTTTGTACAGATGCTACGTTTTGTGGTTAACCTTGGTTATTCACCAGCTGCAAAAAGTGCCAATTAGATAAAAGGTTTTTGAATTAAATATCCCGGTTTTAGTTGGTTCACGTGGCATTAAAACACGTGAATCACCAAAGGTTTTTTTTAAACGTCATTTCTATTAAATGTACGGCTTGTTTTCTTGAAATATTAAAACACTGATTATTTTTGGCACATCTCAAAAGATTTATCAAGAACGTTTCCGTTACTTTCTATATTTATTTTAATCACGAAAGTACTCGCTTAGGAATCAAAGAGTGTCATGGGTATTTAACGTTATGGGGAAGATGTGAAATCAGTGCGAATTGAGGAAGAAGGTTACTTTCTGCCGTAAACATGCGTTTCTACACGCCTGATTCATGTTATTGCACTGACCCGGCTAGCAGGCCTGGGACACCACCTGTAGCTTACTCGTATCCATTAGCACTGCTTTAGTGAAGAAATGGAATAAAGAAATCAGTTGATTAGCTGTTTGCTGTAGGCAACATCACGTCTCAAATGGCCCATCCCTTTACACATAATCGACTCATTTACTGTTCATCTAGTATCCATTATCTGTTAAGTAGACTGCTCTTTTGTACACAGTTACTCCTGGCATAGTCATTTGCCTTTTACATCTCCCCCTGGCATGTTTTTTCTTTTGCCTTGAGATTGAAAATATTCACCTTTTCCCTAACAACATCATGTTACATTTAAATACTGTGTTGTTTTACCGTATGAAAAAGACGGCATCAAAGAAAGTTGTGTTGTAGTGTCGGCACTCACCATTTTTGTGAAAACAAATTGTTACATGTGGTTTCCATTCTCTTAGCAAGCGGGTTAAGGCTCAGCGTTTTTCCCATCCCAAATCGAGGAACTAATCTGAATTACCTCGTTCAGTAATTCCTTGAATTGTCCATTTAAGTGGAGGACAAAACTTGATGGAAAACTCAAATAATCAAGTTTCAAGTGGAAATGAACCTACAACTCAGACCCTTTATCTTTGGTTAGTTGAATTCAATTGTTTGGCAAACCAGGGTGGTGAAACGGACCCAATCGAAGTTTTAATAGATCTACCACAGATATTTATTAATTTCTCTTAAAGTATCGCATTGATATATGAGGTATATAGCTATTACGGTAATACAGTTATTTTATTTAAATATGGCTTAGTTGTCCTTTTAATATCTCAATCAAATATTTGGAGATAGCGATAAATCTGTTATATCGTTATCTCCAAACATGTGATACAGATACGAAACAGACAAGTAAATCATATTTAAATAAAATATTTTTATTACCATAATAGCTATTTGCCTCACATATCAATGCAATACTTTAAGAGAAATTTACAAGCACCTGTGCTATTAAAACTTTCGATTGTGTTCGTTTCACCACCCTGCAAACTAATATGTAAATGAAGTGAATCTTTCCTATCCAACTTGCTGGATGCTCGTAAAAAGCATCTGCCGGGATTGCAATGTACAGAGAGTTTATTGTTTGCTGCCAGTATAGGATTGAAGAGTTGAAACGGTAAGGAATACTCAAACATTTGGATCATCATTAGAACCTAACCCAGATCGGTGGATCTTGCAGGTCAGAAGGTGAACATTATTTTCAACAATTCAAAAAATGTCAAAAAAAACGTGTCCTAGGCCAATTAAAAGGTGTTGGTCAATTCAGATGATCTGTTGGTGTTATGAAATTCGCATGAAAAATGAGAAAATGTCAATAAATTATGAAATGATTAGAATTTGAACCAACCAATCCATTTCGGATGAAATTTACTTAAAAGCAGATGAAAAGTTTTACTCACAACAAACTTTAAGGGCTGCCGTCTCGTTGCTTTTCTTCCTATGTCTCAATTTCTTCTGCACTTCTCTTTCCTATTCGCACAAAACTGCTTGCTCGTTTTTCGTCTGTATCAGATAGTTCAGCCAGATGGTGTAGGCTATCATCTTGTGCTTCATCTGAAGGCATAGCTTTACCTATTCTAACAAAAGAACTTGCTCTTCTCTTTGCTTCTTCTAAAGTTTCATCATTGTCTGATTTCTTACCAATGCGTACAAATGAACTTACTCTTTTGTAGTCTGGATATTGTCCTGATTTACCTATGCGTACAAAGGAACTGGTTCTCTTTTCTTCTTCATCCAATGGTTCTGCGATTTGACTGGACTTTCCAATGCGGACAAATGAACTGGTTCTCTTGTCTGCATCTGCCAGGGAGTCTGCGTCGCTCTTGCCGATGCGGACAAAACTGCTTGCGCGCTTCCCTTCCTGCATTTCCGGGTCAGATTTTCCGATTCTTACGAAAGAACTCGCTTTGCCAATTCGAACAAAAGAGCTGGCTCGCTTGCCTTCGTCGTTAAGACCTTGTTGGTCTTCCACGTCTTTCTTACCAATTCTGACGAAGGCACTGTTCCGGGCCTTAGACTGACGCAAAAAATGGTCGAGGGAACGAGCCACTTCTGGCTCCTGGTACTGAGCTTTGCCAATTCTCACGAACGAGCTGGGACTTCTGCCTATACGCACAAAATGACTCGCTCGCTTTGCCTCTGCTTGTTCCATGCCATCGTCGGTGTAGAAACCGTCTTCCATGTTGCTCATGTCATCTTTCTTTCCGATGCGCACAAAAGATGATGGTCTGGCTTTTCCTATGCGTACAAAGGAAGAAGGTTTGGCCTTGCCGATACGGACGAAAGAAGACGGCTTTGCTTTACCAATGCGTACAAAAGACGAGGGTTTGGCTCTACCAATGCGAACAAAGGAACTGACTCTTCTTTGCGGCATAGTCCCTGATTTTCCTATTCTAACGAAGGACGAATGCTTGCGTTTCAAGACGTCCTGAACCTCTGGTTCTTCCTCAACTTCCTCATAGACACCGTTTTCCTCTGGGACTTCTTCCAGAACTTCTTCTTCCTGTTGCTCACTCAGGCGAGCGGCTATGAGCTCTTCGCAATACAGCACGCAGTTTGAGACTGTATCGTCTACCTTGTACTGAAGGGAATTGCAGAAGTTGGAACAGGCCTGTCGGACGTCAGTGGCTTGTGTGGCCGAGATGACTGCCCACAGCAAGAGCAGGGACAAGGTGGGCGTTCTCATCCTGGAAGCTCTAGCGGAGAACACACTCGTTGTTCCTACCTGTTAAAGTAGAAAGGAAAACGTTTTAACAAATTTACATCCCATTTCATTCATGTCAGGAATGGCTCTTACATGCAAATGTCAATGAATCAGGGTAAAAGCACATATATGAAAGATGATAGTCTATGAACTTCCACAAACGCACGAATGCTCACAGTAAGCTTTAGACTATTGTATCTCTATGCGTGTGCTACCAAGATTATAAAAGAAACCAATAAATCGTTCCTTCGTTAATTCTTAAATTCATTGTACACAGTCGATGAGTAAAATATGATATTGAATGAATATCGATATTTTTCCGTGCTCACTGATCGTTTTGTACTTTTCTTAAAAGGCACAAATATAAAACATAAGAGGTAATAGCAGATAGCCTCACGTGTTTGTGGTATGTTTAGCGACAATGAGAACTGGCCATGTGCTGTTTATTGTTCAAAACTATATCATGAATTGCTCTGAGACATGTAATCTACCCATTTTTACAATCGACTTTCAATTTTCTTCCTCAACAATAAAGAAGCACTATATGGGACAATATTCAGATAAAAGGTGCAGTCTTATTGAGTCAGTACACGGAACTTGTATCAGTTTCGAAACGTCCAGAACAAAAGAGAGGACGTAAGAATTTCACACTGCGCTTTTGATGCGCCATTGTTCCAAACTGATACAAATTACGTGTACTGTACTGAGTATTAGTTTTACAATAAAATTGTTGTTGGCTGCTCATTTTCTCTGCTCATTTAACAGTCTAAACCACATTAAGCCAAAGCTCATTAGGTGGAAGATGGATTAATGCATAACATTCGGTGTCTTTATTATTTTTACCTTACTACAATGTTATTTTGGCCCGTTAGCTATTGTACAAGCGGCTCCTTAAATATTTATTCTTTTTATCATTCCCATTTACTTAGGATAATGAGAAATACTCCACCAATCAATTAACTCGCGTAGGTCCTTTTGCTTTGTGGTAACAAGTGGACAATGGGAATTCCTGTACTGATTCTTGCCACTTATTATGGGCATCAGAACATCTATACCAACAATATAGTAATTGCTAATGTCGAGTGGGCATGTTGTCATGATATTTACAATTTGCAGATAAAACTGGGGCAACAATGAACTAATGTAGAATGAACGAAATGGACAAACCCACACAATGGCAACATTGAATGTTGATGATTCATCTGCTACATACAAAATACGAAAGGTGTTATTTTCGGATTGAAATAAATCATAGCCACTACATATCATCGTGATTTTTATATCTGACCAAACAAATGGCAAACTTACGTAACAGCGACATAAACAGTGACATAAACAGTATATTTTGCATTGAATAAAATTTAAGGCAATGATCTCTGAGATTACACCCAACAGTGGTGTAAGGTTAAAAGGCCATGCCATATGCGCCCCATTGGGAAAGTCTGACTATTTATATCAAAGATTCCCTGCTTCTACTTGTGATGAGTTATATAAACCTAATGAGATTTTAAAAATGGATGAGATCACATTTACTAATCTCATAATTGAGTCAAAGTGCAAAGCATTCTATTCCTATGAGGTACATTTGTTTTTCTGCAAAATACAAAAGAAACTTCCAAAGAACAATAGGTCAAAATAAAATATAAGTGTTGGCATTCTTCTATTAATTACGCACTTTTTTTCCTACAGAATCATAAATAAACACAAGAGGTTAAAAATTCACTGTGGCAACTGTTTCACTTTTCAAAAACATCTATGAAGAAATAAGTATTGGCTTTGAGTCATTTTCTTTCAGGAGGTTACAGAAGAACGCTTCTTTGTAGAAAGGCACATTGGCGAAACCAAACTTGAAATTTTTTATTTAATTGATTTATAACCAGACGATACATTAATTACTACAATAACACTAACATTTTAAAATTTTAACATTTAAGATTCTGACATTTTCATCTTAAATCTCTAAAACTTGAATTCAAAAACCTTCTAGTACAATGTAATTGTTATAGATTCTGTAATATTTAATTTTAGGATGTACAACATTCATACTTGAATGAAATATTCTGAACACGAAATGAGCAACTTTCAATAATGTGGCAAACAAATTACTTTCATATTCTTGAAGATAATAGCCCTAATGAAGCCAACACCTCATCGTGTTAACAAACTTCTTGCCGAAGTTTCACAACGTCAATACACAAAGCAAATTAATGTGGCATAAATACCTTCAATCGTGGTAGATTTTAAATTTTTACATTTTGTTTCTCAGTCAACAGAATTTTGAAAATCTTTTAAATTGATTAAATTCCTCCCAACTAACAGTAATTGTGTTCAAACTGATCTAATATACTCGACATTATCTCTTCACTTTGTTTGCTGAAGCCTCTAATCAGCATTCAGTGGTTTATAATGGCAATAGAATGTTCCTGAACAAATATTAAAGTAGTAGCATTATGGTCCTCCTACCACAAGCATCATTATTTCAATAAATAAAGATAAGAGTCTCTACTTTTTTGTAACGGAATTCACCTTAAAAGTGCTTTGATAACAATTTCACGGTAAATTTTTCCAGCACACTGTTAAAATGTGGAAAAGTGTGGCTCTAGACGTACCTCAAGTCTATTCCAAATGAACTGGCATAAAAGAAAACAACATATGTCTGCTTATGAACGGTTCGTATGTCAAATTAATATTTTCTAAAAGGAACGTCGAAGAGCTCACATTTCCTGGATAGAACTTTGACATTGTCATTGATTTTGAACTCTGTGCAAAATTTTGACTGTTTTATTTTCCTATCCTATTGAGATCACAACAATTGATTGCCTAGCGAAGCATCTTTTCCCCAGATTAATATTACCTTCCACATATCTTAGTTGACATTTACGTTAATCAGTATAGAACATTTTGTCTTGTTCATAGGTATTTAACTTATTTGCAAGTTAAAAGACTGGGTATGTGGAAGAATGTTTTTTGACATGTGGTTTTCTTTCTGTTTAGTGCATAGATATTGATCGTGTCTGTATAATCCACATTTCTTTATAAATCTAAAGCAAAGCATACGGTACATGCTCCGGTAGGTTTGTCGCAACTAAAACATAATTTTGTGGTCAACGTTTGTATTTACGTTGTTGAATCGATCTTACAAAAAATGGTGATCTAGCGTTATAAGCAAGTCATCTATAATTTTAATTTTAGTTTAGGGTGGTGCTTACGGTGGGAGAAGTGCACAGACGTAACGCAACATAGTCCTACACAAAACATGGAATCCCCATTTATTAATGGTACATTCAACAGCGTAAATAAGTAAATTGGTCAAAGACATTATTCCTTAGTTGGGACAAGGCTAGTGGTAATTTAGTTGCGGTCTTTTAGTTCACCTCACATTAAATATTCACACTTGCTTCATCCTGATTAACCGTTCATGATGAGCAAAATGTGTCGGCCACTGATTAATTGCTTAATGCTTAACAGTTTTTTATTTTATTGTCTGTCTTAATGTCTTAGTCTTATTTGTTTTTCAAATGATTTTTATTTTCTTCAACTGCTCGTATTTTGAACGTCAAACGTGTACATTTTACGAAATACTGAAAAAAAATTTAATTCCATTGTTTGGTGTTGTCTCAATACGAGGTACAAGTATACAAATTTGGATGTCACAACTTGAGTTGACCATCAAGTAAGAATGAAGAGTGCACTTCATCAATAATTGGCAGTTATTGGTTCGATGCGTTAAAATGCACAATTCTGACATTCAAAAATATCTCAAACTGGTCAGCAATATAATATCAGCCAAAATATACAAAGGCAATGATTTTATGGGGTGTTACCTGATAAATAAAAAATGGCATTGAGTCCCTCCTATATGAGTATTATTTTTCCGGTCACATCGGATTAGTAATGTATTATCAGTGCTAATTATTAACTTCATAATTATCCACATCCTTCACCAATGGCATCAAATCCACATAGTACCAAAAGGTGTCGGCTATTTTGCTTAATATTACGTTTCAATGAATTGTTGTCATGAAGTGTTAGTCTCACGGGCATTTACTACTTTCCCGTAACAGGAAATCTAAGTACAATTAATTAACTGTGACAAAATGACAACCTCTAAGTAACACTTGTACAACGTGGCCTTTGGCTTTGTAAGAATATCTGTTAATCCAACCTTTGTATTGCTCATGTAGTTTTGAACATTTGTGTAATGTCACCAAGAAAGACATTAGGTCCCAGAAACCTTATGTTTTCATTGTTTTTTCTATGTAACTCAAGTCACAGATTTAGTTTACATGAACGCTTGACTGCTCATAAAGGGACATCTAAATCAAATGAGATTTTAAAAATGGATGAGATTCCAATCGGATCAATGAATCAGAAGTGTGAAACATTACCGAATTGTTGGTTATGAAGTGGTTTAATCAGAGGAAATTAAATATAGTGTGAACAACTGTTCTATTAAAATGTTACGAAAGTTTATTCAATCTTCCAATAGGCATGAAAATTCCATAATTTAACTGGATCATGTAAGATGTCTTGTGTAATATAACTACCGTGCACCCAGGTTGAGAGTATGTTTTTAAAATGTGCGAAAAGCACGCCGTTAATTTCCAAAATGAAATGGTATATCAGCCAATGATTGACTCATAAATTTGTTCTCATTTTTCAGTTTAAAGA
Organism: Haplosyllis anthogorgicola; assembly: GCA_038406195.1. Taxonomy (NCBI): domain Eukaryota; kingdom Metazoa; phylum Annelida; class Polychaeta; order Phyllodocida; family Syllidae; genus Haplosyllis; species Haplosyllis anthogorgicola. The sequence goes on from JBCAUI010157533.1 coordinate 10,275, forward strand.
ATGACTGTTATATTTAGTTTTATTCCATACACCTGATTGTACACGCCAAGTTTAACATCAACTATTCCCGATTTTGTTTTGTTTCATCAATAATCCTTACCTCTGTACCAAATTGCTTCTTAGAACAAGTCGTCAGTTAGTCGTGAAGATATTTCGTGAATTAAAAATGATTGGAAAATAATATACAAAAAATAAATCACTATGTGTCAAAAACTTTCTTTCCAAACCTTTATCACTTACAAGAAGATTTCTATCACACCTTTCTTGGCGAGCGTAAGTACAAGAAAAGAAATTTCCATTCTTAAGCGAAGTGCAAGAATGTGTTGTCTACGAGTGACTTCATTCACTGTATTGAAAATAATTAATACGATGTTAAAAATGTCTTCAATTTACAGTCCATTATTTTGTCCTACAAAAAGCAACGATTTTTTTCAGACTGTGTTAAATAGATCCTTCACAATGAAAGCCTGCCAGAACAAATGTCAGTCACTTTAATTGAATTATCCAAGATTATTTTCAATCAGGTTGTTTTACACAATGCATCTTACTTACAACTATAAAACTTTTTTTTTTAAATTTTGTCATGATCTCTTTCAGTACCACCTGAGCCTCATGACGCATTGACTGTTCAATTAAACAACAGAATCAGTTCAATATTACCATGGAGCATACCAAGATAGCGTTGTGTCTGAGAAACCTCCTGGTGTAGACGTAAGATCGCCTGCTTGTTCTCACTTGATAATTAAGTATAAAATGGTTACTGAATGTGGAAATATGAATCATCTGTCATTCAGTTTTGATGCTCAGAACAAACCTTGTGTGTGATCAATTATCGCCCAATTTTGACAATCGAATTAATTTTGCTTATTGACATTATCTGTCAAGTCCGAGCATGTCTAAGATATGACTTTGCATCAAACTGCTACTGTAAAATGATATTAGTGACATATGACCTCTCATTGAATAGTTCCAAAAGATTTTCTGTATCTATTACCTCAAATTTATGGTTACTATGATCTATGTTGAAGTATAGTATTGATTAAAGGAAGTAGTTTGTATATTTAAGCGGGAATAGACCGATAATATATTTCGGTTGCACTTTGCGAAAATACCTCATTTGGCAATGGGCAAACGAGGGACAATTGCGAGGAGTGGCTAATAACATGGCATTAGATAACCCAATATAGCACAGAAGTTGTCACCACGATGGAGTAAGAACACGTCAGGAAAATCCTAGATATCAGATTTCACACACTAAGGTAGCAAGAGCTTTAATGGGCCGAAATAAACCTGCAGACTCCACGTATAACTAAATACAGGAAGGGCAAACGGTACACCAATACTTGTGATTAGCTTTACTAATTGTGCTCTTAGTTCTGTAAACTATTTATTGTGTATTGTATTATCGTTATCTTGTATCTGCTGATACATTAATTTAAATATGTACACATAAAGTTGTGTAGTACAGAATAAACACAAATTTCAATATGAGAACATCTCTTCCAGTCTGAATATTTTATGAATTTGGCGACCATCGTCATAGGTTGCCTCTTGAGGGGGCGAAGGTGGAACCATATCTCTTACAGAGACAGCATAAATGATGTCGCCTTGGTTAAGAATAAATTTATTCGATTCATGCATGTCCAGAATGTAGAATGTTCCATCTAAATTTCCAGCTATTAATAATAATCGATTGTATAACTTGTAGCTGTGTTAATAATTCTGCCCAAATGTCGAGTTCTAAATTTTGCGCTTATCTCCGCATCGGGTTTAATAATTCGGACGCCGATTTTTGCCGGAATAAAGATACCCTTTTTACTTCCAAAGAATTTGGTCCTTGATACAAAGACCATTATTACGATTTCAGATGTATTATTATGTAACAGGATATGTTTTCTTGGTTTTCAGACACAAATCATGCGGTCTTTTATCATCATACTGTTGCTAATAATAATGAGACATTTATTTGACATTTCTTTTTCTTATCAATTTAATGTCAAATTAACATCTATGACATTTCACTCAGTTTAGCCATTATGTTATGTGCGCCAGACATAATTGGATTAACCGTGACATTAATCCCAAAATCATTTATGGATTTTAAAAAAAGAATCATTTCGTGCAGAAAGTAATAATATGTTGTGTATAAATTTTAGAACAAGAACGGGTTACAATAGTCCTAAATTTTATTCCTCAATCCCTTAATTTTACATGGCATATTCGCCAATTGGTATCTAGACAGAACGATAGAACCCCGAATTGTGTCAGTTTTTGCACGAATGTTTTGACCCGAATATCAATGACACATACATTGTTTAATTCACCTACCCAGGAGACATGCCATATATTGCAATATATTAAGCATATCAAATATAAAGCGCAGAATACACTTAATACGGACATCAGATGACAAAAGGTAAAGTGGACACAAATTACTAAGCCAAGTTTCAAACCCTTCAATACGTTGATGAAATCTGCTCGTCCTGACAGGAAACAACAGAATTGTTTTCAATTCATTTCGTTTACCTACTCCAGCAAATGTAGAGAATCATTCCTATTCCTATTCCAATGTCTATAATCAGACGTCTGCAAAGTTAGGCAACTTTGGTAGATTTGGCAGATTTCATGTTGAGCGAATTAAGAAAAACTTACATTGTAGCCTTCTTTTCGTAAATACAACATAAAACACTTCCTACACTTTTTAAACCGATATTTCAGCCTGATCCTGCACGACGGAGACATTCACAGCAATACTTAGGGCTATTCGCATTGATTTGCTTTATCAGGGAAGGAAATATAACATAAATTAATTTCTTTCATGTATGAAACAAATCCCGAGTTTGGGCGACTGGAAACACAGTCGATAGGCAAAGTAAATTTACATATTTTCATAACAATTGAGTTTCCATACAGGAACTTTTTTGTCTTCAAAATTCTCTGAAATTTAGGACGAATTGCAGAAATAGCATGGTTTGCATAGAGACAAATACTTTATGCTCAACATTTCATTTCGCTATGAAAGTGCTCTACAATAGGACGATAATGTTTTATTCTTGAAAAAGTAGAATCTGCCTTCAGCTGGTAGAGTTAATTCATTTCTCGGATGCGTTTGTATGAATTCCTGTGTGTGCATTGTCAGTGAGATATTCAACTACTCTCGTGATCACACGCTCAATTTATAACTGTGTAATTCTAAGCCTGAAATTATTTTCAGTTTGTACGGGAGATTTACATCATGGGGACACAATTCACGAGGGAAGCCTTGTGCGTTATGATTACGGTCGGGCTATTCGTGGTATATCCCATTTTTGGCTTCCCACACAATTATCGGCCAATTAAACTGATACATTTCAGTAAGTGGGCGACAGACTATGAATTGTCAATGGCAATTTGGACAGCAAATAATAACGCCATTTACGGTTAAACTTTTCGCGCCCCAGAATTTGGCGTTTCTTCTAGTGGCTGGAAAACACCCAACGGAAAACGATTAATTTTAGCAATGACAAACAAAAACTGTCTGGTTTTCTAAGAGGATCTTTTACAATGCGGTTGAATTACAAATGTCAGAGAATCTTTAGACATTTCACCTTTAGAGGTTAAGTATGTCTCATCGCTTCTGCGTACAATGTAATTAACTACTGTTAAGTTAAGACGACATAAGTCGGAATCACCTCCCTCCATTACAATGGTGATTCATTGATACAATTGCACCCAAGTACAGGATTTCACTTTCATTAATTGAAACGTAAAGCCACAAATTATTTCCTCCGGAATTGCTTTTTTACGTGGGATGTACTTTGACAATCTAAAAAATCCTACTTCGGAAACTCTTATTTACTTAACTAAGAAATCCTATCCTAAATAGAAACCATTCAATTGGTTTGCGATCAGTTTTTGAAATAAATTATATTTCGATACAAAAGAATATCAATGCTGTGTCTTTTACCTAAAGAAAAACACCTATTGTTCACAAAATGTAGAACCATGAGCAGACATGTTATCTTCTGATCGCGGCCCATTTAGCAATTCAAAGCATCAAAGCAAAGGGTTAACAGTTAACCATCAGGTAATGAAAATATGGAAGTGAAAAATTATATCCTGTGCGTGTTCTTTCTTTCCTGTGTCTTCAAGATCTCTGTATCATTGAACTGTCCTCTCTTTCTGAATTTTCGCTCTGGTAATCAATGTTAGTTACCAACATTTGTTTCTAAATGCGACAGTTTGAAAATGCGATAGTTAGCTTTTGCCAAAATATAAATTATTTTAAATGAACAACAAAACAGAGACGATGGCTCTTGAAAAACAGTTCCACGCCTGACACAGACAAGTTGGAATCAAATAAATAAAAGAATGGAATTGATGAAAATTGTCCCTTGGCTGTTAAAATGGGTTATCCGGCTGCATTTAACGATTGGTGGATCAAACTTTTATTTGGCATAGGTTTTTTCTTTACTTTATTGGGCTATGTTGTTATGCACTTCATTATTTGTCAGAGGATTTCATAATTCCAAGTAAACGTTAAGTATTGTGTTGATAAGAAATCAATTAATCCAATCTTTCTTTTATCAGGGGTTCGATCACGAATTGACGGCTCATCTTGCTTCTTAAATATTTTCTTAAGGGAGCTGGAAGGTTTAATAAATAAATCTGCACAAAACACAGATTGATATTTACCAAAGCTGCCTAACATTTTCAAAGAAAAATCATCTAATTTTGCTGTGTAAATTGACATTGTTTGAGCACGTTTTGGTAATAGTCTAATAATGGCAAAAAGAGCGGTGTGTAATTTTGCGCAAACCTCCTTAACCTGTAGCTGGGAAGTCCCATAAAATCGAAGCTGTCATACTTTTTTTTACTGGCTCAATACACATAAAGGACGAGTGGATTGTTAAGCACCTAAGTGTTTATGCAATTCTCTTATTGCTAAGCAAAGAATAAAAATGTCTTAGATAAATATTAAATATTTTCTAGCAGTGCATTAGTATGCATAGGGTCTTGATCTCACTATGCTGATTTTACCTTGGACTGGAAAAACGTTCCCGTAAATGTCAGAGTAAGTGATATGAACTTTTAACATTCACAGATATCTAGATATATGCTATAATTATGAATATTTATCTAAATCGGAGATTAACCAATATTTTCACATATGAACAAAATAGGAAGGGGCGTAGTACCATTGATGTCAATTGCATGATATTAATACATAACATCTTAGGTGTGCCGTATCTTTGAAATAAACAAGAAGAGTAATGGAAAGTAAATGTATGTTGAGGTAACTTGTAGGAAGCACACCCTACTGCAGCTCAATAACTTGTTAATTGACATAATTTGCTGTGAAATCTCAAATGTGAGAAGATCATCATTATAGCTTTATTACCTTTCTTGTCTACATCTATCTATCTACCTATTTTCGTAGATAGATTGACCAAACACCTTGATATTTAAGCGTATCTTCGTAGCTTGAATGGCTTATGACTCCGATAAATCTTTTTTAAATAAATCTCTGTAACGGTCTACCTTCTTAACATCATTCTTGTCCTTTCATGAAAAGACATAAACAGGTAGTGGACACAAATTAGGTTACAGATCCTCAGTATTTACACCCTCTTACCATAAGGTACCTAATTCTCGATAAAGTAAAGTTGTGATAAAGTTTTAAGAGACAACAAAAATTCACACTGTGCTTATGTCCGCATGAAAGGCGCAGCATTGTAATAAAATACAGGCCATGTCATACCACGTTTTAAATACAACTCCAATAAAGCGTACACGGTGTCTTTGAAATTTTACTTTTCAAGACAAAATTGTATTTGGATTATTTTAACAAGAAAACTAAAAGAACTGGGCCAAAAAGAAACGGAACTTCATGAAGTAGGTAATCTAAATACTCGACGTTAGGATCTCTTAGGAAAATGATTTAGAATCAAAGTAACGATTCGGATTCGATTAGCGTGAGGACTTCACTCCATTTGAATTAACGATCGCTCGCACAAAATGTCTTTAAGTCAATTGTTTTGTTAACTGTGATAAACAATCCTAAGTAACTTTATTGTCCTTCATGGGAACATCAAAGGAATGAAGACTCACTTACCTTGCTGTGTCAAAAAGGTTGATCCACAGAAATTGTCAAGTCTCTCCGATCCCTTAGTTTTGTCAGCAGACTGGCAAAAGTCAGTATCTGCTATCTCAGATTAAGATGCAATAAAAGTGAAGTGGTTGTAAAACCCGAAACCAGTGTCGACAGGTGGGCTTCCTTTCTTCTTAATAGTTTTTGTCGTCTCTAGCCGCAATTTTAAAGCTGACTTTTATCAGGAGAAAAGTTGCGGTGGACAATTTCGGCAAAGTCTGTGTACCTTGCAGTCGAGTGGGAAGAAAGTGGTAACGACGTCACAGGGACAAGGTCCAATCAAAAGCTTGCCGCAAGTGATCAATGCACGCAGGGAAAGCAATCGACTGTCAAAGCATTCTGCTAAAGCAGATTATTGTTTTAAATTGGAGCCGATGGGGATCCATCGAAAGCTTAACTGATAAGCCATCCCACCCTGTAAACATGTCTCTTAGGTTCACGTGTTGCCTAAATATTCCTAGTGGATTTTAACTTGTGAAGGATACAAAACAAAATGCAGCTTTCAAATCATCAAGCGTAATAATTCGTAGATGATGCTGTTGCTCAGCTTTGGGCGAGCTGGATGACAAGTTTCCGCTGAAAGCAGCTTTTGCTGTTTCGGTACTTTGCTTGGTACTGTTTCAGTATCGTTTGGTATTATTCTTTTATAATAAGTAATTGGCTAATGTTGTATATTGCTGCATTTCCTATCCAGGAGTCTTTGCAATAATATTGTCTGCGAGATAAAGTTTTTAAGACTATTGTGCTGTCATAGGATGAAATATGTGCAGTTTCTACCCCTGAAGTTTGATCATCATACAGACATTTTCTTTAAACCGACATTAGAATGATAACTATGACCTCAAAATGATTCTTACGACCTTTTGTTTTGTTTTGGAGTAAACGCGGTATTCAACTAATAAAGAGCTTGGTTTAAGTGTTACAAATATTAAACAGGTGGAATGAGATGCGGGTGGATTGTATAATTAGTTCAAAACAGGATTGTCAACAGCTTTAATCTCAAGATAATAATCTACTCTTGCAGGAAAATCCCATTTCAGCTTCCCACCAATTAAAGTCACCCTTTAGATCTGAACATTTAACCATTACAATTGTTTTCTAAATGGAATAATCCCGGAAACTCAATAATTTAGTCACGTCAAAACTAGATATTATCTTCTCGATTTGTTTGTATGTAAACAAAATTTGAGATATTCTTAGATGAGGGGTGATCAGATCAAGAAATCATCATAGAGGTCTATTAAAAAGTTTCGACGCGAAATTTCAGTGAGTTCATGTTATATTATGAAAAACCACTCATACGCCCACACATATTTAGCACTTCCGGCATATTTATTGCACTGTACGTTTAA
>JBCAUI010157644.1:0-17753 GCA_038406195.1 Haplosyllis anthogorgicola
GAATCATCCAAGTGCAAGGCAAAGTGTGAATTGTGACCCTAAAATATGTTGTACAATTTATGCACATGTAAAACCATTATATTTTCATATAGATTTGACATAAAATTCCAGAATCATCATATTTTTTGCCCTCTATCGGACATTCAGCTTTTTGTTTTCACCAGATTCTTGCTTTGATTTCTGACCTGATTTCTAAAAGTTCTGGCAAGATGTCAAGGATGTCATATGAGATTATATTTGTGTTCCCTGCAGCCACTACAGCACATGCATATGGAGTTACATGACAGGCAAAATGGCGGCATGAAGCTTGGTAGCCGACAGGTTATCTTGTTCAAAATAGAAGCCGTATCAATATGCAGTTTTCTCTGCTTTATAGCCTGTGGAGATGGTGTTCGGCCAGGGATGGACAGTGAAGGGGAGTTGTACTGGTGCGATGCTAATTCAGTGCGGTCCTGTCCTCCAGGCACCGGATGCGTCACGGATCCTACTGGTTACCAGGTCTGTTGTCCTGCACCACCTGCACCAGAACCAGCCACACCAGCGCCCATTATTGCTGAAACCACCTCAGAACCAGCCGCCACACCAGCACCACCTGTTGGTCCTGACTGCTTAGACGTAGTGTGTCCCCCACTGCGGTGTCCAGATGACAGCACTGTCAGATATGTGGCGGGCAGCTGTTGTGGCTGGCAGTGTATACCACCACCACCCCCAACACCAGTACCAACGCCAACGCCAGCACCAACGCCTGTGCCCAGTGATAAAGGTAAGAGGATTAATCAAATGTTTTATCTTATTGTTTTTGTTGGAACAGGGTCCTTGGGGCCCTTATTTTGGACATCATGTGATTCTTCTCATGAGTTTTAAAGCCAGGGTGGTTCTCCCGCCTGCACTCTTCCTTCCTTGAGTGTGATGATGCTAAGGGTCACGACTGGTGCTACACCTTTTCCAATAATCGGCGTGTACACTGTAAGAGCGTATGTAGAAAATATCTACCTTAAATGAACCTCACTTGCTAAAAAATTTCAAAAGTTTCGATGCGTTGACTAAGAAAAAAAATAGGAAAGTCAAATAATAACTTGTGATGGAAGGATGACGCTATTCCTGCGACATAATTAAGTTGCAATGACTCTCCTACTAACAAATCTCATCTTTTCATTACAGTATGTACCCAAGGAGAAGTCTACACTTTTCCTGACAACCCTTGTGACAAGAGGTGTTGGTGCGGAGACGACGGACAGCCTACTGATGTATGTGCAGAAATGCCGTGTGATTCTCCGTTCGCCACGTGTCCTGAGGGACAATACAAGAGACCAATCCCAGACACGTGTTGTGAGTTTGAATGCACACCTTTGTCCAGTGATGCAGGTACCTTATCTTGTATTCTCTATTTGTCTTCCCTATTTATGGCGTTGTAAAAGGATTAGGCGACAAATGCTTAAGTTTTGGACGGTTTTATTCAAGTAATATTACAAGACGATGTTACTTCTAAGTAAGGTACAATTTGAACTAGTTATGACGGTTAAAACAATGCTACGCATGATTCTAATTAACCAATAGGACAGATCAAAAAATCATCATTAAATAGTTTCGACGCGAAATTTCAGTGAGTTCAGAGACATCTATTGGCCTGCCTGTACTATTGCAATCAGCTTAAGGTGACACTTCACATAGGCCAGCATTTCCGGGGCCGAAACTTTTTCTTACAATTTCCTGATCTTTAGTCTCTGGACTGTCACGTTATTGCAGCTGCAAGTGCACGGCAGGAAGTCAATACTTAACAACGTAACAGTGCTGATGATGCCCAGCATGCTAGTGGGTTTAATAGTGTGACGATGCTGACGATGCTATCGGCCTAGCGGTTAGAGCTATCCTTTGACAGGCGTGTCTCCTTTTTCCAGCTAATTTACAGAATTTTTTAGAAATCCGTAAATTTGGACTTTATGCCTTCGAAACCAGTAGAGTACAAAGTATGACATGCAAAGCGCAAATTTTGTATCTAAAATTGTGTGATGGTCTGAACCGCAATGGTAAAGCATAGGAGTTTTCTGCCGCACCTGATGAGCAATAAATACAAACTACACTTCGTACCCTAGTGCTTGTAATGACATGTAATTTTCCAGCTAAATATATTCTTTTTGCAAAATCTTCAACAAAGTTCTGCATACAATACCAGTGAGAGCAGAGGAAGAATTTTACATATGTCATGCCTCTTTAATCTGGAAGCAAAAGAATCTCACGTTGTGCTGATGATGAGTTGATTATATTTACTAACAGGTGTTACATAATATTGTGTGCCCCGAAAGTACTTGGCGTTCGTGCCCTTATTCCGCAATATACAGTACAGTAGAACCTGTTTTGAGGGGCCACCCTTACTAATAATGTAGATTGTCCGTAAAAGATAGGTGGCCTCACAAAGCAGTGATGAATTTAATGATTTATCTGTGCGAAAGTATTACACATTGGCCGTAAAAAGGCATGTAGCTGAACAAAGCAGTGGCTTGTTAAACCAGGTTCTACTGCACATCCACTGTCATGACTAAAGTAAAAAAATAACTGAAATTTATTTCATTTTGTTTTAATGAGATAATATGAGATGTTAAATGACATTGTCTTGTTATAAAAACGTACAAAATCGCACACGAGCCCAGCATTGGCGGATCCAAGAGGCCCCCCCCCCCACGGCTGGAAATGTTTTCATTTTCATGCACTTTTTGCCGATTTCCCCTCATTTTTTAGGGGTTTTCCAAAAAACTTTGGGTTGGCACCCCCCCCCCCCCCCACGGGAAATCCTGGATTTATTTTATATTATTTATTTTATTTTATATAAATGTGGTTTGGTTGTTTATTTCATATCTGTATCACATCTTTGGAGATAGCGATACAACAGTTTTATCGCTATCTCCAAAGATTTGGTAAAGATATTAAACGGCAATTAAACCACATCTAAATAAAGTTATTACCGTAATCAGGGTATCGATAGTGAAAAATATAATGACATCAACAATAGGATAAACTTTGAATGATCCAACAGGAAGTGCCATAGACTCCATGTTGTTTCCACAGGAAAATGTCTGACATTGCTAATTGGAATTTAAATTTAACCTGTTTTAATTGGCTTTAATCATCATAAATTAATAAATTTAGTAAACTTGTAGTAATATGAATACTAAATAAGTAAATTTACATTGGAAAAATTACATAAAATGTCCAGAGTACTTTCAAATTTTTAATCATGATAACAATATGTTAATCATTAATGACTTGTGTTATTCATATACATTTAAGTTCGTGTCCCCATCTATCTTTAAGACAAATCTCTGTTTAAATCCTGTTGTTACATCAGATCTGTGTACGTCACTTCCTATGTCTTGTCCAGAAATAAAATTATCAAGAAGCTCAGTATTTTGGAGTCTTATTTCAATGACTAAATTTTTGATCATTTTGAATGGGTTTCTAAACCAGAGGTGACATATTTTAAGGTCATTCAAAGTTTACCTTATTGTTGATGTCATTATGTTTTTTCACTATCGATACCCTGTAATAGCTATTTACCTCATTTCTCAATGCACTACTTTTAGACAAATTAATAATTGTATGTGGTATCAAAACTTTCGATTGCGTCCGTTTCACACCCTGGAGTCGGAAGCTAACATTAGTTAACAATGATGCGCAAAAAGAGAAACATGTATTCATTTCAATGGAAACTTTACATCTGATCTGTTGTCTTATCTTTGTTTTCAAATTGTGTCCATTTGTGGGGCCACTGATTACCCCTGTTTTGGACTTCGTGTGACCGACCCCATGGGTTTTAAATCCAGGCTGCATCTCTCGCCTGCACTCTTACTTGCTTGCATGCCATTACGATATGTTCTCTAAATAGAATATTTTGACTCCGAACGGCAGTGATCCTGAGGGTTACGTCTGGTGCGACACCTGCCTTTTCACCAATAGAATGTACACTATACATTTGCATCTGTTGTCTTATTTTCCAGTTTGCACCCCGGGAGAATCCTACTTTTTGCCGGATGGCCCTTGTATGGATTGCTTGTGTGGACCTGATGGACAGCCTACTGATGACTGCAGCAGAATATATTGCCATTTGACGCACTGTCCATCTGGTCAGCGGGCAGAACCCATCCCAGGAACATGTTGTGGAGTTAACTGTGTTGATATTCGTAATCAACAAGGTAGGTTTTCTTACCGCTTCTACTGCCACTTGTTCAGTGTTACAGGGTGTAGGACGTCAAACCCATAATGACAGAAGGGTCTTATCCAAATTCACAATGCGAACAGGAAATTCCATTAACACAATGTTAAAAGCATTTACTTCATGGACCAATTTGTACCAACGAAAACTAACATGAGAAGACACACAAAATGATTTACTCTACTGTCAGTATCTGGTCCACAAGTTTCAATTTACAGCAATGGCAATTAGGTGTCGTTTTGCTATATTAAGAGCATTGAGTCGATGAGACTTTTATTTGGCATTATGAATTGGATAAGACCATTTTGTCATTATGGATTTGAGATCCTTCAGCCTGTGTTGTGTATTTTTAGGCCAACCCTGTGGTATCCATATTGTCATTTCAATATCAGCTTCTGAAATTCCTGTCAATTTGAAAACGAAGAGAACAAAAGAGAAAGCAAAAAAATTCACGCGGTGCTTTTGATGTGGTATTGTTCTGAAACTGATAGAAATTTCAGGAGCTGATGTTGCCAACCTGTATTTTCAAGTTTGCACACATGGAGAACAGTACAGGACGAAATGAAGGTCACTGTGCCGCAAAACAGGGCTAGACTGTGCTGCCACTTTCACCCGCCTAAACATGCTTTGCTAATATGAGCCAAAATCACAATCCATAAGCCTATCACACAAATAGATAGTCCTGAAATGAACTTATTTCGATTGGAAATAAACGAATCCTTTACGCACAACTGACTATTTATTCTACAAACTACCAGGGGTACATAGGTCTGTACTTCTCAGCTGCTGGCTTCAGACTGAGGAGCAATGTGAGTTACTCAGCTAATGAGCGGCAACCTAATGAATATTCATGTACTTAACTGAGCTGCTTTTACTGCACAGGAATGTGCGTGCGTGTTCCAAAGTGTTCCTAAATACGTATGGAAGTTTTACCGAATTTGAAAATTAGACAACACCAGGAACATGCTGTGGTTTTGAATGTGAACCTGTGTCCAATGAGAGAGATAAGGCGATGGCCAAGTGTCATTATTAAAGCTGGTGTAGCACTATAATTACTCAGAATTTTAGGAACGAAGAGATATTATCTTGCAGATTTATTTATTTACATTTTTAATGGACTTGACGACAAATAGGTGTTATTTTTAAAAAAAAACTGAATGAACATAATGAACATAATTTTCGCTCAAAGTAAGACTTTATATTTAAATTTTTATAAATGTCAGTTATCAGTTTTGGAACAATAGCAATTCCAAAGCACAGCATGAACTTCTTTTGTTTTCTCCTTTGTTCTGCAAGTTCCCAAATGGATAGGAACTTCAGAAGCTGACACCTCTTCATAACATTGCAATACAAATTGAAAGTTAGGAATATAGCAAGGAGGTGGCGACATCTATTGAACGCTTGAAAGATTAAAAAAAATACAGCGTAGCATAAGCGTGGCTCTAACTGGGGATCTCCTGATGTATAAATAATTAAACGTTTTACCACTGTGCCATAGAGTCTTTTGCTATTGACACCTTAAGGTAACTAGAGGGTCAGCCTTTAGCATTTGTCATAGGAGGCTAACTTTCTGACTTTATTGCACTCCAGTTTCCTATTCTACCCCTGTGGAGATATGATCCACACATTGAATATAAGGCAACCAAGGTGAGAAAATTAATGAGCCATGACTTTGTAAGTCATCTGGTCTAGTAGGGGTGACTGTTGATTTTCACAAACAGTTATAAAAATTAATTTCACAATATTGGGAACAAGTTTAGTTCTCATTTACTAAGCCTAAAATTTAGTATTAGACATGTCTACATTGTATTAAAATTTGACATAACTTTACCACCTCTTTGTTGGAGAAATAACAAATTCCCATTGACTTTAATGGTATTGATAATCATTTTCTCCATTAAATTACTCACTAACTTACTTAGAATATGCTAAACTTTGTGTATATATTCATAAGGATATTATCAACAACCAGTTTTATATTTAGGTCTGTACGTTATGGGCTCTATCCACCTTAAATTTTATCAATATCAAGTTGACTTGACGCAACTGATAAAATTGCAATGTATAGTTTCTATTCTGATGAATTTTCCAGTTTGCACACCAGGAGAAGTCTACACGTTTCCTGACAACCCTTGCAAGGAGTGTTTGTGCGGAGACGACGGTCAGCCTACCGAAAGATGCCGGAAAATGCCTTGTGATTCTCCGTTTGCCACGTGTCCCGAGGGACAATACAAGAGACCCATCCCAGGCACGTGCTGTGGTTTTGAATGTACACCCATGCCCAGTGATGCAGGTAAGATGAAAACCTAATGGCTTGGTTCATTCAGGGTTTTTCTTAATTAGTGTCACGGTTGCTTAATCAATTTTGGCTCGGCCAAGGAAAGTGTAAATTAACAAAGGCATTCACACTATTCTACAATCTGTAACTCATTCTGTAACTTAAACCCTGAGACAAACAGCAAAACCCAGTAGTGGTTTCAATAATGTTTAACACTTTTCTGATTTCTAAGCATTTTCTTTTTAACAACATGAGTATCTTTACCAAAATTAGTTATGAGAAAATGAGAGAATTTGTTTTGTTCCTGGACTAAATTTCATCTTGACCAATATTGACATTCAAGGACTTAAGATACCATCATTATAAATTTCACTAGAGCAAGCCCCCTCTTCGAGGGGATTCTCCAACTCTCACCCTCCAAGCGTTATGTGAGCCACGTCACCCTCGTAAAAATATATAAAGTAGATTACACAGAGTCATTAACTTATTGCAACCAAAGAAAATAATGATAACAACTTCACATTGATACTGCCTTCTATTTACGGATTCATCCTCAGGAGACGGTGACACCTGCTGTAACACCTCAATGCACTGACATAAAACCAAAATATAAACAAAGTCCTGGGAAACAGGGCACCATGACATGACAATGATTAGGTGTGAGGTGAGAACTGGGGTATGACACAATGCATGCATAACATGATACTGCATGTAATTAGCTGTAGAAGTCTACATCACTGTTGTAGGGTCACAATGAACCCAAACAACTATCAATAGTTCTGCCCCAGATACCACTGCTTGAGCACAGATGTCAACACAAATTCTATCATACCCATTCAATCTATCAATCATCGCAAATATATCTAGATAGAAGCCATATCAATATAAATTAAAAGTCTTGCATTTAATCAAAAATTCTGTTTATTACGGATTTTTGGCAAAACTACAAAATAACCATTTTTGTCAGGTCCATTAAAGAGGCAGAGAAGTAAATAAAAAGAGAAATAGGCATGTCCCATCTAAAAGATAATTATTTGTTGTTTACACAACAATAATTCAGTGATTCCATTATTTGGCGCAACAGGTTAACATTTGCGACAACAATGCTTGATATTCAATAGTTACAAATTGTTGATAATCACTTATGAGTCATATTGGTAGGTAGCTTTGTCTACCCAATGCTTTTGCTGTTCATTTAAAACCTTTAATAATAAGCAATAGCAGCGTTATCACAAATGTTAACCTGTCCACTTGTTATTGAAATATTGTTATGTAAACAAAGGATAAAATATCCGAATAATATTTTTAGATGGGACATGCCGAACATCTCGTTTTGACGTGACTAAAGAAGCATGCATTCAATAACAGTGCAATGTTAACATCTAGTATCTTGCATTGTTTCACAGTTTGTATACCAGGACAGCCCTACACTTCGCCGAACGACCCTTGTGAGAACGTTTGTCTGTGCGGAGAGGATGGTCAGCCTACTGACGAATGTATGCCAGGCATAGTATGTAACATGATGGAGTGTCCACCTGGACAGTATCCAGAACCCATCCCAGGAACATGCTGTGGAGCTAACTGTGTTGATATTTCCAATCAACAAAGTTCGTATTTTTTACCGCTTTTAATAGGGCCACCAATAATATGACTTATTTTCTGAATGAAATGCACTTACACAGGTTTGTCCTTAAATGTTTACAAACTTTGACCTGACCTTAATTCTGTCAGATTTCACACATAGTACAACAAGATTGCAATTGAAGTAATCAGCTATTGTATGGACTGGATGAGAGTGAACTGGAATGGGTTCATGTCAACCCAATGGAAAGAAAATGTAAACAAACAAGGACGTGTAGACTACTAAATAAACCTCGCGGTGTTTTAATGTTTTGTTCAATTGTTCTATTTTAATGTTTTGTTCAATTGTTCTATTGATGCACCATTCACCTCAAAAAATCTATCCGATAATTTAGCAGTATTTTTTGCTGGGGATCACCTAACTACAACTCTGTTGTAGCAACAAAACTTGATGCGAAGGTCATGAACTCTACACAGCAATAGTGGCAAGACGTACTGCCACTGAGGCCAGTTTGTTCAGTGTTGCAGGGTGTAGAACGTCAAACCCATAATGACACAAGGGTCTTATCACAATTCATCCAAATTCCATTGACGCAATATTCAAAGCATTTGCATTATGGACCAATTTGTACCAACGAAAACTTATATTTGCCAAAACATGAAGATGAGAAGAAACAGGAAATGACTTACCATGTAGTTTCTATTTTCCATGTTGTATAAATAAAGGGAAAATTGGTCCATAAGTTTCAATTTACAACAGTGACAATTAGGTGCCGTATTTTGCCATTCATAACATTGAGTCTGAGTCAATGGGACTTCAGTTTGGCATTATGAATTTGAATAAGGCCATTCTGTCATTGTGGATTTGAGGTCTGACAGTCTGTAATGTGTATTTTGAGGCAAACCCAGTGATTTCTATGTGGTTATTTAAATCCGTATTTTGCAGTTTGCACACCAGGGGAAATCTACACTTCGTCGAACGACCCTTGCAGGGAATGTTTGTGTGGCGATGATGGCCAGCTTACTGACCACTGCAGGGAGATGAGGTGTGACGTCCGTCAGTGCCCTGCAGGACAAAGGATCGTATCTATCCCAGACACATGCTGTGGATTTGAATGTGAACCTATCGCCAGTGAGCCAGGTAAGGTGGTGGTCAGGTGTCATGGTTAAACATAGGTACCTAGAAGTTAAAATCGCAGCTGATGCATGTGAAAGGAGCGCAACCAGCCATGCTGTACACACATGTACATACACTGTACACCCATATTGGCGGAAAAGGCACGTGTGTCACCAGATGTGACCCTTGGGATCATTGCATGCAAGCAAGTAAGAGTGCAGATGAGAGATCCAGCCAGGATTTAAAACCCATGGGGACGGTCACATGAAGTCCAAAACAGGGGTAATCAGTGGCCCCACAAATGGGTCCTGGTCCAACAAAATCTTAAATAAATTATTGCTGCCTGCTCGCCACAAAGCTTGAACCCTTGTGTGTAATGTGGAACTGATCTGCAAGAGATAATAAACAACAATGGCTTTGAAACCCAGTAGTAGGGATAGACATTGCAATTAAAATATTATGTTACGAACCTAGTCATTTTTGCAATCACAAAGTGGAAGTCGATCATATTATCACACACTTCTAAGCTAATGGACATAAGTTTATCGGTATCCATGAAAATGGTGGGGTACAGTGGTCCCACAAATGGTAACTGCTATTCTCTCAGAAAATTACAACCCCCGCCCCCCCCCCCCAAAAAAAGAAAACAGATACACCATGTGTCATTCCTCAGCCTTTTCCTGATCTCATTCAAATTTGCGAAAGAATTAGACCGACGAGTCAGGAACTTAACTTCATTTGAGAAATACAATGTCTGATGGAAGCATCCCTTGTTTTAAAATGATGAAGCATGATAGAAAATTTGTGACATTTCGTATTAAACCAATCAAATTGGACTTTAAAGGCAAGCAACTCCTACAAGAGCCTAACAACTTCCACGTTTGCTTCCAGGATTGCAGTAATAGTGCCAGTCCATAGCATCAGAATACAAATGCACAGTAGAAGATTTTATGACCTGTCAGTTGCTGCCCCCACCTATTTCATGGATACTGATGAACTTATGTCCATTATTTTACTATGGAAGTGTGTGATAATATCATGGACTTGCACTTTGTGACAGCAAAAATGACCAAGTTCCTAACTTAAAATTTGAACTGCAATGAGAGAAATACATTTGTATTGTTGGTCCCCAGATGTTTTGCTCGTTAGTGTGTAGCCTTTGTTAGCTTTTGTCGCATATGTGCTCTTTACCGTTCTTATTGATCAAGATCAAGCAGTTCACTCTTTTGTCACACAAAATTTTACTCTTGCAAGAGCGGTGTTGTAAGTGTGTTGTCATATGCATATCACATATATGCATTCAAGATACATGCAGATACTAAAATATTCCAGTGTGAAGGCCACAGTACTCAAAACAGTTATCCACCCGAATCAGACATTTTCTGCAGCGGAAGAGAACGTACAACGGACGAAAGCAAACACAGGCTTCATGTCTAGTAATTTCATGATATGCACTGACCATGTCATTACAGTTTGTACACCAGGAGAAGAGTACACTTTGCCGGACAGACCTTGCAGGCGGTGTCTGTGTGGAGAAGACGGACAACCTACTGATGACTGTAGGGTCAGGAAGTGCAGCCTCTTCAGGTGTCCTCCAGGACAACGGGCCAAACGTATCCCAGGAACATGCTGTGGATTTGATTGTGAATCTATCCATAGGCGGGGACAAGGAGGTAAGTAGATTTAGACCTTATTGTGGCAAATACGTAAGGCGGCGTGTGCGGTTACTGGTTGTCTAGCTCGCCTACGCATTGCTTGGCCTGCTGTGCCCTACTAGCCAGCCCCATACTGGGTAAAGTGTGCTAAGTGCAGGGAATAGGTAGTATAGCTGGGGGATGTAGTACATCTGCAGGATTGTACATGCATGCGAACCTGCAGCTACTGCAGCCGTTAGCCTATCAGCCAATCAGACACAAGCTTACCCAAGCTGTTACAAACAACTTCAATTTGAATTCAGTTTAGATTGAGACTTCCTACTAGCAACATGTAAATGTTTGCAAGAGATAAAGTACAATCTTTTATCAGTTTAAAGCAAACCAATTGCTTTTGTTATTTATCCGGATCAAGCTAAATACAAGCTTAAAGAGAATACCGCAAGTTAATACAGGGTAAAGTAGGCGGAGCTTGCGTGTAAAGGCATTATAGATGGTTTGTATGTCATAAACACAGCCTTGAAAAGCCTGCCATTATCAAGCTTGCACAGCAGGCTGTTCACACCAGGGCACCATAGTCCTTACAGTCGAAAAAATTGTTAGTGATTGTACTGTTGTTTCTTGATCTGTTTAGATGCGAAAGAAAGCGATAAATCAAAATTGTGTTGAAAAAAAACAATGCAAAATTAACACATTGTGTTTTGTATTGTCCTCCAGTTTGCCTACCAGGACAACCTTACACTTTGCCGAACGACCCTTGTAAGACATGTATTTGTGGAGCCGATAGTAAGCCCACTGACGACTGTGCAGAAATATATTGTTCTATGCAGAGGTGTCCACCTGGACAATATCCAGAACCCATCCCAGGAACATGCTGTGGAGCTAACTGTGTTGATATTCCCAATCAACAAGGTTGGTTTTATTGTGTCATTACATAAAATTCGTATCAATTGTGTACATAAGGGGACCCCCATAAGGTACCATGTTAAACTTCTGATATGATTTTGGTGTACTTTTTCTGCCGGATTTAAAACCAATTTGGTAGGTCACACGAAGTCCAAAACAGGGGTAATTAGTGCCCCTATAAATGGACCCTGGTCCAACAACAGTCATATGCCAGTGAGGGTTTTGGTGCGTCAATTAAACAATTAAACAAAATTTAATTATCCAGACACGGCAATGGCACACCACGAGGTGTACTCATGCATGCCGATGTTGTAGCATTATGTATTTATACTTTTTCTTGTTTCAAATACAAGTAAGGTCACAAAGCGTAACTCAAAAGAGCGATTTAAAATCTACAATTATGTGGTGGTGAGCTGAATTTTCTGCCGCCCTAATTGTGGCAGCACATGACGGGCAATAAATAAAAGTGTATTTTACAGTGTGCACCCCAGGAGAATACTACACCTCCCCGGGGGACCCCTGCCGGAGCTGTTGGTGTGGATCTGACGGCCAGCCTATTGACCAGTGCAGTGTAACCTCGTGCGAGGGGATCTCCTGTCCCCCGGGTCAAACTGCCCGAGATGTTGAAGGAACCTGTTGTGAACAGCAATGTGTCGACACGCCCCGTCAAGGTTGGTATATTATCCTACTGGAATACTTAAAGGATTTTTCTTGGACCACCTTCTAAAGTCTTCTCCTTTCCAATGTGTGGTCCAATCTATTTCAGGCATCCTACTTGTGAACAATAGAACTCCGCGCTGTACTATTAATGCACACAAAAGTATAGTGAAAAATGCTATTCAGTACTAATCACCCAATGGATTTGTCAGTCTGTGGGGATTTCGCCCTGGAAGATACTGTCATCTATGAAAAGCTCCATTGGGCATTATTTGTAATTTCCGATATCATTATACTAATAATTACAATGTCACGTCACTGATCGACTAAACTATTTCATTGTTCTCTGCTGCATAGTTTATTTGTATTCCAAACCATGTAAATTCTGTTAATTTTAAATCAATAAAATTTAGGCAGTGGCATTTAGTGCTTCTAAGCACAATATACTCTTTTTGTTCTAAAACTTTCCCCAATTTTTTTTTATAATTTTCAAGATTTTATGTGTCAGTGTTAACTTTCTATGCTCAGGATTCTAAAAATAGCATCTATGTATCAATCTATGTGTCAGTATATCTTTGGAAAGGGCTGGAATTTTTGAAGTGGACATTTGTTTTAGGGGGTGGGTGGGAACTTTTAAGGATAATGGGTTTTTTTAGTTATAAGGTGTTTCAGTCAGATGCTTTACGTGCAAAGCGCAGGTTCCATCTAGTGGTGATAACATTTGGACCGAGCTCCTTAAAAAACAACGGTGTTCTCTAATGGACCAAACCTTTGATTCTCTAATCGTGGCTCAACGTTAAACTTGCAAAAGAAAATCAATTAATCAGAACTGTACTGCACATTTAAATGTTAACACCTAAAGCCAATTAGCAATGACAAAGGGGCGCACAGGTGATTAAGCACGCCAGCCACAGAACCACTCTGGCTTTGAAATCCATGGGTAGAATCACCCAATTAGGAAACAGAAGGTACCAGTGGCCCCCTAAATTAGACTGCTGTCTATCAAAATAACTAACATCTAATAAGTTGTATTTTCTTACAGTTTGCAAGCCTGGAAAATTCTTCACTTTGCTGGACAACCCGTGTAAGCGATGTTTGTGTGGCAATGATGGAAACCCTACGTATTATTGTGACGAGCGGTATTGTCGTCCGCCACGCTGTCCTCCCGGAAAATATCCAGAACCCGTTCAGGGAAAATGCTGCAGATCCAGATGTGTTGATTATCCCAATCAAGGTTTGTTTCATCACAATACAGACTAGATCTGTGTGTTTTATTGGCATTATTATCCTCAAGTTTGGGGCACCTCCTGTTAATTGAGAAACCTTTACTCTGTTTGTCAAGGTCAAGGCTTACATTATTCATCATTAACTTGACACTGAGAATGTATTGAAAATGTACTCAATTTGGTTCTTTATTTTTAAATATTAAAAAGTTGATTTCTTAAAAGCAAAGTACCTAATTAAGGATGAGTATTGCAAGACGAGAGAGATGAATTCTGATTGTTTTTGAGCGAATCAAATTTATTTTTGGTAATACTAGGAGCTCTATCAAAGTTTATTTTTCATTTTTGTCGTCTAGTTTGCTCACCAGGAGAATACTACACTTCGCCGAACGACCCGTGCAGAGAATGTCTGTGCGGAAACGACAGACAACCCACGGGAGAATGCAGGGAGATGAGGTGCGACGTGCCGCAGTGCTCTGTGGGACAGTTTGCAAGGTCAAAACCAGACACATGCTGTGGTTACGATTGTGTAGACTTGCCCCAAGAGTCGTTAGGAAAAAAGCGTTGAGGATTGTTCTTCTATCATTACCAAATCTACCTAACTTTCCAGGCACATGAACTGTCTGACTTTTGTCTGATTTTCGTCTCAAGACAATTTCTAGCTTAGGTTAATACTAATTTCAGTTTAATGATGGAATATTGTTCAAGACTAAATTCAGTCCTTGTGCCAAAAGGTGTCAAAGAAGTTTAACAATAGCGCATCAAAAGCACAACGTAAAATTCTTTCGTCCTCTCCTTTGTTCTCTTTATTCCCAAAATGATACGATTTGTGTGTACTCTGAAGCCTTAAGCATTACTTTTCTGTGGGCAGACAATACGTTATTATATTATTATATTATATTATATTTTATGTATTAGGTGCCCGAACGTTAGCGACTTTTGAGATATCTTACTTTTACTTCATGCTGTGTAGTCACACCAGAAAAAGTGTGCTGATAATGGTGAATAATCCAAACTTTTTCTATTGTGTGACTGATCACAAGTGGTACAATAAAACCTAGCTCATATTGTATTTCAAAGAAAGAATAAATTTTTAATGCCATACCGGTTTTGTTATCTTATAAACAAGTTATTAACTAGATCCGGCGGCAACAGGGAGTGAAGATGAAAACCACTGGCACCCTTCCGTTTGTTTAATCAATCAGGGCCAATTATGAGGAAGCGAATACTCCTATCTCATTTCAGGACCATGGCAGTTCCTGAAATTCCTAAGATTTTGGAAACGTAATTACCAGAAGAAATAGTACACGGAATTCGTATCAGAAGTTTAACAATAGCGCATCAAAAGCACAGCGTGAAATTCTTTCGTTCTCTCCTCTGTCCTCTTCGTTTCCAAAATAATACGATTTCTGTGTACTGAGAGCGGTCTAAGCCAAGGTACATACCCAGAGTGATCTACCCCGTCATTAGATGACTCGTTTGATCTGATGGAATTCACGCACTTCTGAGACAATTGTAATTCACACTGAACTCGTAATCGATAAATGAATCTAAATATTCGACAATTTTATCCCGATACATATCAATACTCTGTTTTCTATGTACGTTTTGTTTTATGAATCTACTTTGTGTACTTTCTGTTTTCTATGTACGTTTTTCTTTTATGAATCCACTTTGTGTACTTTCAATAATAATAGAAGTAAAGTATTACTTGTCGCGGTAGTAGCCAAACACAGCATTCTGGTAACAAACGTTCGGCTCTTCCATATGAAAGGTATCATGACGATGTCGAAGATTCAAGGCGAATAAGAAATCTTCGAATTTGCCTGGATCGTGGCACCGGGGTATTCGTGGTAGTAACCAAATTGGCTGCAGGTAATACAGCTGATTTGCCTGGGGCGACTTTAATCTACAAGGTCATAATGTCTCTGCTATGATTTTAAGTAAATTTGTTTTTCGTTACAGGAAAGTCCCATTAATCACCATAGAAAGGAAATATAAGGGAGCTCCTCTAAGGTACTAGTTTATAACTTTAATAGTATATACTTTCCTGTATTGAGGGTGTTGAGTTGATGCATTTGAAGATTTTTGACTAGATTAAGAAAATTATCTTAATAAGGAATAGTTTAGAATGGAAAGACTCCCATGCTGTCAAATTGGCGCGCACAAAAATACAGTGTGTTGATCCAGAACTTGAGGATTTTCTTGAACTAGGGAAAGCAATACGTATGCCTCACATTTAATCATGAATAATTTGAATTTTATAGATCTGTACCTGTTTGTTTCACGCAATGCCCCATATAAACCAACAGTCGAGTCTTGCAAAAAGTGATGAAAGTTTCCCTCACAAGACGTTGTGACAAAATAAGCTGGATAATCTGTGATGAGCCTGTGTGATTTGTTGGACGGTAGTGACGATTTGTTAAAATGTATTGTCCACTTCCTGACTATATGAAAAAAAATGCATGTTATGGAGAACGTATCACTGTAAACATGCATGTAAGTATACATACAGGGACCTTCTAAAGAAAGATAGAGTGGGTGCCTATTGTGCTTGTGCAGAATAGACATGTGCCACTTTCCCCCTTTTGTCGTATATGTATGGTATGTACGTTCTATGGGAGTAGACAAGGCTGATAGATCTGTGTGGATCCATGTCACATTTGAGGACCAAGGTCATTGGGTCAAGCTCAAGGTCAAGGGATAAAAATGTCATTTTTTGACTGTTATCCAACAATATCGTATGTTCTAATAGTTGTGAGCAATATACAAGGTCAAGGTCAAAATATGGGTCAAGGTCATTTAAAGTTCAAGGTAGTTTGAATGTCAAGTTGTAATTTTTTGTGAAATCTTCCATGTTTGAATGTTTATGGCTTTTCATTGACTATTTGCAAAGTGGGCGGTTCGGCCTTTGATTGAAAGGCATTCTTGTTCATACATGTAATTGTTTACTAACGTTCATATGATAACACATTTATATCATTGCATAATAAACATTTCATGTACTGTCTGATCTCGGCGTTTACGAACAGATAACAGGGCATATATGCGACGAAGCAGACAAGTCACGCACACACGTATGATGAACTTACATGAAACATCAACTCCTGCTTCTGGTTTTATCGTTTCCACCTTGTTCTCGTCGGCCCCATAAACAACTAACTTCTTTGGCATAATTATTGTATTTCCCATAAGAGTCCTGTCCATTTCCTGAAAGAAGATAGTTTTAACGATTGTTTTAAAGGAATTTTGATACGAATGTAACATTTAGGAATGTCTTAAGTAGCTGTAGATACCAATACACTTGTAACATTCACACTTACCTCTGCGACAAGCACAGGTTTCCCCTCCTGTGTAGCAGTGATTGGTTTTGCATTTGTATCCAGTTCAATACACAAATTATGGAAGGTGAAGTATCCCGACCCAATGAGAGGTTTGAAAGTAAGATTTCCCTGTGAAAATATACAATAGGATATATGAGTTGACATTATGCTGTCATTGGACGAAAAGAACACACACACACACACACACACACACACACACACACACACACACAAACACAAACACAAACACAAACAGCAGCAACAACAAGAAAAAACAAAAAAACCCCAAAAAACAAAAAATACAAACAAGGAAAACGAAAATGCACTCAAGTGAGAGAGAGGGCAGCAAATTTTAAACATTCAAGAAGTTTAATGCTTCCCTGCAATTACAAATGATAATATTTCACGTTAGTGAGATTTCATTTTCATTAGGTTTTAAGACTAATATGATTGTAAAAAGGTGTTTAGGCATCTCGTCCCCTCCTCATTACCCCCCACCACCCACCACCCCCCCCCCCCAGAAAACTGTTTTGATCCGCATGTTATACGTTCACAGAATATTACGGTATTTTGACACGAATTTTGTTATTTAAGTTCTTTTTTCAAGTCCTAGTGTGAGTCGTTCTGTGACCTAATAGATCCTACAATTCAACCATTTGACATAAAACTTCCTTTAACCCTTTCAGTACCTAGGAGAGTGCTGCGCTCCCCTGGCTCAATTAGACACCCCTTGGACCTTGGAAGCCTCAGGATGCCCCCTAAAGGTGATTTTAGTGTAAAAATGCATTTTTATGCAAATTGTAAAGGTG
>JBCAUI010157755.1:0-32536 GCA_038406195.1 Haplosyllis anthogorgicola
CTGATTGATTGTAACAGTGACCAGGTCATGCAATCATTTCCAGCACTGTGTTTATATTTTTGCTAGTGCATTGAGTGGATTAATCACTAACAGCAGGAGTCAGCATCTCCTAAGGAAGTATTCGTAAATAGAAGGCAGTATCAATATGAAAAGATTATTCCTGTTCCTTGTGTGAAATGATAGCATATCAAAATGTATTTATGCCATTATACCAGGCAACCCGGTATCATCCATTCTAGAGCTGTATGGATTGACTGATAATCACTTAAACAGATGATCATGCTTAAACGTTAGTACCTGTAGACTATCCTGAAGACAACGTACGAGACGATGAAGACGTATTGTTTGTGAGACAGCTGTGAGGTGTTGTGACTGACTGTTGTGTGGTGCACGATGCGACCTGCATCCCCGTGTGCATAGAGAGAATTGTGTTCCTGCTTCTTCGCGCAAAACCTCTTCATTTTAGTGTACTCAAAGTACACATACCTAAATTTATAGTAAAGGGTAATTATGTTGACAAAAAATGCCCATAAATATTGTGATGAGAATTTCATTAACTGCATAGAACCGATGAACTGGACAAACTGCTTCCGACAAAATCAAACTTATCACAAATTCCCTTGCGTAATGTGTTTTTCATGAGATTATGATTATCTTTAAAGAAGACGACAAAGATACTTACATGATGTTAAGCAGAACAATGAAGACACCAGTGCTCATTATTACGAGTACAATAATTGTCCATGGACTTTCCTCAGCATCAGATAAACTATCCACGTCTATTTGACTCCCAATGTACTGGGAATCATAGATCATGTGGTACAGATAAATTCTACAAATAATACTACAAAGGTTGACTTTTGAAATAGATGAAGCAATAGTACAAAAGAATCAGAAATTTAGGCCTTAAATTTAGTGAAATGCTTATTTTTTGGCGCACGCTTTTATACTGAAATCAGATTAAAATTCGTTATGGTATTATGGTAAGTGGTCATGCAAATTGCACATGTTTTAATTCAGGAAGATAAAAACCATCACGAAATATTGTCGAGCTTTTCGTCAGTTTAGTTGGAAATAATTTCTAATATTAAATATAATACATTTTAATATTTATAAATCTACCTGTAACTCTTCTTGGCATCTTCTAGTCTTATCTCAAATGTCCTGTCTGGTTTCTGTCCTCTATTTGGTACCTTGAATGACATATTAAATGTGGTCGGGCAGAAGATCAGAGCGTCATACCGGAACAGTTCCTCCGCGTCCTGCAGATCACTGATGGTAATAGCCAGGTAACCGGGACAGAAGCTCATCTCGCCTAAGAATACAATACAAAATAAGTGGATATAATGTATCAATACGCTGTTCTAAGCTAACGTGCCTTTCATTGCAATTGTTACAGTAATGGAAAGAAACGTCATAAAAAGTTTGATTTCATTCTAGAGCTGAAATTAGTGTTTTGATAATTGCGCAATGTTACTGTGCGTTAATGTATCTACAATAGAAAATCACTTCAAATAATGTCTATTCGTCCTTAGTTATTGAATGTGTCTTTCACCTTTTTTCCCGAAAATGCTTCTTGGGTCAAAATGAAACATCATGACGTTATGATGTTTACCTGACAAAGAGATTGACCATATCCTGCCATCATTCTGCAGCTCCAGAATCACATTCAAGCTGTCATTTGTGTACAAGACCGGTCCCTTTCCTCTGAAGTACCAGGGTAGCACAGAGGTGTTCCCGGGCACCATGAAGCGGATGTAGGGAGGGTTATCCACCGATTTGACGTAATACTGATACGGAGAATGGACGTTCTGGATCATCACGTTTACGTTTTGCCCTTCCGACAAATGGTGGGGCTGCAATAACAACAGCAAAGTGTTCGTCATGAAGTCATGAACGTGTCCAGATATTTATCTTAACTATCTCATATCCAGAATCGCCTACGGCAGATCCAACGATTTTCGGTTTACGGCTTAAGTTTTTCTATTATTGCCTAAATATGATTTCTTGGGTCAACGATATGTGTCTAGACTTTACAATTTTCGAGTGAAGTATTTACCTGAACATATTTGAACTTTCCAATGTTCTTGTCGCATTCATTTCCCTTCACCCAACTTGAAGTGCTGTATGCAAATGGTGATTCGAACTGAGTGGAGGCCACGAATATATTGTGTG
The DNA here is from genome assembly GCA_038406195.1 of Haplosyllis anthogorgicola. Taxonomy (NCBI): domain Eukaryota; kingdom Metazoa; phylum Annelida; class Polychaeta; order Phyllodocida; family Syllidae; genus Haplosyllis; species Haplosyllis anthogorgicola. The sequence goes on from JBCAUI010157755.1 coordinate 2,176, forward strand.
AAATTTCATGAACGACAACTTTTCTCTGACTGAATTGATCTGGGGTTCTCATAGGGAACAATGTGTAGTTCATCTTAGTTTGACCTGAGAGGGTTACATACTCTTTTCCCTGAAATAAGAGATATAAACTACTAAATAGAAAATTTGAACGTTATGCAATGATCAGCTTTGAATCCTACTGAACAATTTATTCTAATTCTAATATGGATGGAATCTATCACAGGTTGTGCTCAAAGAGTTTCAAAGAGAGAGAGAAAGATTCCTACAAATGTCTTCCCAGCCACACGTTTAACTTTCAAGGTTAAATGTTATTCGTGTTGTTTGCATCTTTTTGGTCTATCTAGTCTACACCCTAACTTCAATTGGTTAGTCACGTCAAAATGAGATATCATCTTGACGATTTGTTTATTTACATTTTGGATGGGCTTGGCAAAAAATAGGTATTCAACTCATTCAACTATTTTTGTATGTGTAATAAATATCATTTTCATTAACTGTAAGACTTAAAATTTAAATTGTTATAATTATTTGTTTTGGTTGTAATAAATTAAGGACACTTTATCTTGAAATTTTTGTAGATGATAAATGAGTGACCCTGTCATTCTTCACAATGGAATAACTTGAAATTTGTTCACAAACAAACAAATCGACAAGATAATATCCCGTTTTTACATGACTAAGCCAATATAATAATTTGGCATTGTCTTAACATGGAGCGAAATTGTTTATTTAACTACACTTTATACAATGAAAACAATACGGAATCAGTAGAGAAAATACCTTGATGATGAATTCGTCCTGAAGGTCTAATCCGGTAGAGTGTTCTACGGAAATGTAATCGGCATCAAAACTACCCAGACTCTGGAAGTCGAAATCATGTGCATAGATGGTCTTGTACACACGAGGTGTATCTAATTCACTCTCAGGACCATAAGGTCCAGGCACCTAAAAATAAAAGTCATTTGTTCAGTAAATAATGTGCATCGTAAGAAAGGCCAGTATGCTATGTAATTTCGCCACATAGACATCTTCATACTTTTGAAAAACGACATGTAAATAGATCTTTTTCTTGACAGATGTTTTAATTATTAAATTCATAGTAGTTAACATTTCTTTAATTTATTTAGAATTTCACATTACTCAGAAATATTAAATCGACGGACGAAAAAGGAAATCATTTCCTTGACTTTAACGTTATTTGTAGCAGTATTAATTTGATTATAAATATCTATGTACAGGATGATTTCGTGATGTTAATCCTGCTAGATGTAATTAAAATTGTTACCTTTATATGAAAGAACATGGTATACAGAGCGTTTGGTTTCTTATGCTTAATGTGGCACTGAAAGTCCTTCTTGAGATTCTGAAACACTGGCTGAATGGTGTACCTGTAGGCATCTCCCATTGCACATTCTACTGGTGTACCAGTACAATGTGAACTGGTGGAAAGCTTACAATCTCTTAAGGTGTAACAGTCTATTTGACAGCATTGCTGATCAAAGATATCTGAAATAAGAGATAACGTTTTCATTCAAAATAACACGTGTCTGCTTCATTTTAACCTTTACCTTCAAACTTGACTAATATGTCTGGTTTGATGTGCATAAAAGATTTTTCTCTTATTCAAAAGACACTATTCATTTTGAAAGTTATCCGAACCTGGGGACGAAAATGCAAAACGCCTACAGTCGGTAATAGCCAAATATAGTTAAAATTTGATGACTTGCAATGAGTATAAGCCTGCAATATTTATTGCTCAAGAACGAAGGAAATCTTGAAAAACACATTTCTTCTGTCAAGAAACATGAAAAGATCTATTTCTGAACCTACCAATCATAGCACATCTGAGTTGGTTGAGACACTGTTTGCACCTGGTCAGAGCATTCCTGCACCGCCTGGGAGGAAAGTTAATTGGTCGCTCAGGTGCATATGTCTGATTGAAGATATCTCGTAATAAGGCAGTATTCTTCGTGCACACAATACTGTTAGCAGCAGGCATAAGCGGGTCTGGAAAGGTACCCTGAAAAGATTAGAATTATACTATTATAAGATATCAAAGTTTGCAGGATGTGTATCTGGGTGTGCATCTAGGCTTCAATTGTTTTTTTTATTTTCTAATTTACCGGTTGTTAGAGAAAAGGGACGACTTTGTGATATATAAAACGATAAATTACATTTAGAAAAAAATAGAGGTTTCACAATTGTTTGATAAAGCTTAATAAAGCTGATAAAGCTGTACATGTCCCTGGAAGAAAATGCATTGTTAATTTTCAAACCTGAAATAAAATGTAGTTAGTAACTTAAGACGTACATACATTAGTGTAATCAAAATAATAAAGAAATTTCATTGATGTTGATGTGGTAGGAATATAACATTACATAGCATTTCATTTCGATCAAATAAATTTCAAAATGCTAATTTGTGTTTCTACTTTGTTCCTTTTTATAAACGCAATAAGAAATTACAACGTATCACATAATTTAAGGAAGCAAAGACCTATTCGATTCGTATTAAACATTAAAAAAATATCAGTTAATTTCAAAATTACGACATATTTATTGTGTACACAATGTAAAATTATATTGCAAATGTTCTTGTTACATCTCTTTTCCCTGAGCTTACAAAATTAAAATGTCATGCATTAAAATTAGTAAGAGGCAACTAACTCTCTCTCCAGTATTAAATAAAACATATTTACATAATACATTGGTATAAAATTTTACAACAGAAGCAGTTTATATTAGCTGTAAATTAAAACTGTTATGTATTCTTAATATTTGCTGCATGCTCATGGCGTCGCTGGAAGCAATGTTTTTCGTCGTTTTGATAATTTTTAACTTGAACCTAAATAATACGTAATTATCAGACGGAAATGAGACAATCTGAACAGAATGACGATGATGGTGATGATGAATATGAAGGAATTTAATTTTCAGGATATGTTCTAATGAGTAGTATAATTGCTTTAGAAAATAACCCAATCGCTCAGCTGTTATATTTTTCTTGGTCAATAAATGATGTGACTGAAAATAGGTTATTTTCTGCAGCATATATTTCTATCAAGCAATTAATTTTTGATACAGGTCACATTTACACACAGAGGCACAAAGACAACATATACGATAGTCAAGGGTCTAAGTCGAGAAATTGTAGAGTTGTAGTTGTGTCAGATTTAATAGCGACTTTTTGTAGGAAGCAACCTTAACCGATGTCATTGGAAACAGACCTATATAAGTGAGTGAATGGTACCATAAATGAAACAGAAATGTGAACGAAATAATAAGACACGTATATAAAAGTATCAAGGTTACAATAATTAGCTAAATAATTATACAACTACAGCGTTCAAGTTTGTAACATCAAAAGCATGAGAGAAATTTAATTCCTCTGCTAATCTGTTCTCATGTGTGTAGAGTCATGCTTAAACTACACTAATTTATAATCCCGTCATGCTTTTCTCACATCATTCCGAATACTAAAAGCAAGCAAAACCAAAAGTTCCACAAAGATGCAAAGCTGGACATGAATTGTTAGTGCTACAGACTACCGATATGAATGCCAACAAATTCAGCAAATGTTGCTACCGCAAGTTCACTCCAAAATTAGGCGTGCAAATCTTAGTCTATTCAGAATTGAAAACTAAGAAGCCACAAGTTTTCTAGATACAAAGCTAAGATGGCACATGCAGTAAAACAAAACAGAGGAACAAAGAACAGCAAATCAAACATATTACAGTGAATTGATACATTGGATTTTGTGAAAGAAAATATTATCTTAAATTGTGATTGAATATACTTCAATAAACGTGGCTAAAGTACAAAACGCATTTCATCATGCAATAATATTTTCATTTATTATGTTTTAATGCATTTCTGATATATGTTTGATTTGTGTTGTATGTGTTTCTGTTCTAAAACAAGACCACAAAAGTTCAGATGTTTTATATGACAGTTCCTGTTTCAAACAAGCATTACCATCGGCAAGGTATCTTTTAAACGATCCTACACACATTGGCCAATAATAGTGTGGTTGCAGGGAAAAATAACGTAAACATTGGAGGTTTTATCATCCAATAAAAAAAACCTAACAATTGTGCCAACAAGGCAGGAATTACCTTTTGTGATAAGCTAGAGATATCTAGGCATTCTATGGGAAAACCTTGAACTGTATTTCTTTATTTTTGTTTACTTGGGTTTCTTTAGTTTTCCCATTTTAGGCCTAGATATCTGACCTACAGTTACTGTTATCAAGCTATACATAACATGACTACACTGTAAACTCAATTGACTAAAATTGACAGGGCTGTGTTACAGTGTATATATAGCAGAGAAAGCTGCTATATGGGGAAAAGAAGAAACTGTAACAGCCTGCTTAAGGCTGCTAAAGTTGATTTTGTTAGTAAATGAATAACAATGACAATGATACATTGGTTTGTTAGTTGTGTTACAGTTGGGGAATTATGGAACTAAATTTAAACTAAATTTCAAAATAAAGTTGAAGACATTATTTGTTGTTTGATAGCACATTTAGTATTGTTTACCATAGATGTGGGTCAGTGCACTTTAGAAAATGAAATGCACCATCAAAAACAAAAAGGTACTTCAACCAATATACAGCGTACACTTTTGTCAACTTGCGTTGGGAATCTAGCCATGACATCCTTAATATATATTGTGCTTCATACACAAATAAAATAAAAACATCTCGCTCTACAATATTGAAACTCATAGCCTTCTAGACATTTTCTAATTGGGCCCTTTAGTGGGGATAAAGAGCCAACGTTTTTACCATTGTACTCTTAACAGATCATATGGCAACATTTGCGCTACATGTAAACATTGAAGTAATGGCACAACATAAAAATGTAGATGTTTCCTTGCTTCCCTAACATGAATTTGTCTGTCAGGTAAAATGCACAAGGCTCTATCCTTTATAAATATAAAGGATACAAAGATATAATACAAAAATGGATGAAACTCGTAATTAGTTGAGGCCCCTTTTCTTACAATGCAAGGGGCTTGAGTAAATGCAGCAAACAACTAAGGGACGAACATATAAACAGAACGTATTATTAACATTCCAGGGTTAGTTCCGTTTGTTTCTACGATAATTAATTTACCTTTGCCTAGATTTTCAGAATGAAAGGGTGAAGGCCAAAGAGTAAAGAAATAAAAGAAACGTCTGTCACTAAATCAGCACTGAATATTACACAACAAGGCCAAAATCAAAGCAAAGTATAAACTTGACAAGGATCGCTCTTCACACTTTAGTGTTGTGCATCGTTGTAACATTACGAGTTGTAGATCTAGATTGATTGCACACATACACAAAGACATGGATGTTGTAATGATTTTAACTTGTATCGTATTTGATGCATATTGGATTGAACCTACCTTTTGCGAAAAAAAGAATCTTATTTTTAAAAGCACTTAAAATTTAAGATTCGTTTTAAAATGTTACAGACGATTAACATGTGAACATATGCACGTCGTTTGATCAGAAAAAAAATCGTTTCTCTTGCATTAGCTTCATAGACAAAACAAATGGAGTGAACGCAAAGACCTGATTCAGATTGAAGATAATAGATTATTGGGTTTGAACCATAAGGAGTATTTGATGGCAGTTTCATATTCAAGGGGCCTACACCTTCTTCTCTTTTTCTCGAGGAAAATTAATGCTCCTTTACGGCCTTGCAATCGGGATTAGCCTCTTTTCATTTTTCATTCAGTACAGACCTGGAGGAATCAATCATCATGTCAAGACACCGTGGAAGCTATCTTGGGTGTTAGATTACAAAGGAACGAGCATGCCTAAATCTGCCGTCCTGATCCCGTAATGGTCAACAGGCCTATGTATAATCTATTTACTTAAGTCTGGGAGGCCCAGCAATGCTTTCAGTGCTTTAAAAAGGCAATAAATAGCTTACAGAAAATAGCAGAATCTGAAATAGATCATTGCCCGTGTACAGATAATTCTTCCGTCTCGAAGTTTATGGGTTTTCTTCTTTTTTTTCTATTGTCATGCAACTGTGAGTTCAACACCTTAAATTCTGTTAGAATCCTTATCATTAACTGAGACAAAGGTTTTAATTCTAACTTATTTTCGTATTTCTTTCCCTCTTCGTATCATGATAAGGCTGTTAGCCACTAAGTAAGAAATACACCACTCACGTTCTATGAAAAGGGGAGAAAGCAAGATGTTAATCCATCTTTTGAACTAATCACCACACAGCTTACTACACAGAAATGTAATGTTGTCAGTGTTGCAATTAACATAATGGCCGAAACACAATTTATCTTGATGTAACAACATTATTAATTAGGATTACTTTCTGTGAAACAAAATATGATGATCTTTTACGGTTATGGGTTCATAAAACAGTAGCTGTAACAGCTATTTCGTTATGTTCCCCACAGTAGTGACGCCACTATGTATATTTTGCATTTGCGAAAGGTCACCAAGTGTCGAACCTTACATGACACATTCATGATGTACTCAAGCTTATCTTTTTACTCTACTTTTTTTACCCAGTTGGGCGTTGCAAGAAGCACAGTGTCGCTTGCAAGTCACCCAGGGATTCCCTTCCTACATGAGCTAGGAGGATCTCACAAGTGATACATCATGTGGGGAATATCCTCCCCATCTCACTTTATCTGATTACGAATGGGACCAGGGTGCCTTCAATGGCAATGACTATGAGGCCTTCATCTCCCGTGTACGGAGCTAACAAGTCTATGACTTGATACCATTACGGGGTGAGATCTAATTTTCGGATGCTGTCAAGAATGGTTCTGTCACCGCCACCGTTTCTATTCTTTTCGGAACATTCGAGTTGAAGCGAAATTAAATCATTTATTCTTTGGGGTGATTTAGATCCGAAATGTGTCAAGAACTATCAGCAATGGAGTTGGAAATGTGTAATTTATTGTTTAAATTTGTCCCACAACGTTGTTGTGTTACGCAAATCATTTCCACGATTACATCTGATCAATGCAGTCAGCATATTAAAAAGGCTTGATAATTGTGTTCTTAATTAAATTTTGACGTAATGAAGCTTCGAAAAACTGCACGCTTTTTTGCTTTTAATCATGTGAGTTAGCCAAAGAAATTTGGTGAAAACTTAATTGCAATTGCATTGTGTGAAGTGAGCCTAACCACCGAAACCACGTGTTTATTGGTGACCTACTTATACTAAATTAGTAGTCTTAGTCATAACGCACTCTCAAATACAACTCCTAAGGGCCAAATAAATAGACTAAAACCAGGTTGTGACCCCATTTGTAGATGCTTTGGAACTTTTATCCCAAAGACTTTATAAAAACCCTTTGGGCATTATATTGAAGAATTTATCTTACCATTTTCTGACAGGCCTCATTGAGTGAGCGGTGCAGATAGGTATCACCATTGCTGTATTGTGAAGGGCAGCTTGGACGTTTGGGATCCGAGGAATCACATACAACAGACTGAGCCGTTGTGATGCGATCTCGCGAGATCTCCAACGTAATGCTGTAATAGTCTGGTATTGGATGCCTGAAAAGAGATAAAAAAGAAAATATATATATCGCAAAAGTCAAGTTTAAAGATAGGCAGCGGAAAAATCAGGATTTTAGAATTCTTGGTGAAATTTTAACTCTAGTTCTTTTCTTCCATATTGTCACGTTTCTGATGTATTGGTAGTTTCACCGCTGTGAATATGAACCGTGCGCATGAATACACAACGTCTCATACCAAATCAGCGAATTCTTGGTAATCAACCTTTCTTCACGCTTTTAAATTAAAATCAACACTTATGCATAAAAATAAATTGTTAAAACTTTGTTTTGATGTAACACATCGCTCGACTAAACTACCGTGTTAGTTTTTTATTACACTGCATTTCAGAATCAAAGGTAAGACAATAATATTTAATTAAAATGCATAAATTTAAAGGTTTCATTAGAAAAATGAATATCGTGCACGGCATGTGAAGTTCGTTCGAAACTAGATAAGATGAAGGTAAATTCATTGTGAGACACTGATGATATTGGAAATTTTTGAAGCTTAGTAAAAACCCCACAGACAAATTAGTGTCTAATTTAAATTGAAAACAACGTTTGTAGAAGGAATAATATTCACATTATATCTTTAATCTGGCAATTCAATACACTTTTTGCAAACCTAGTAACACACCGACGATACGTTGTAATGTCAACGATAATTGTCAACTGAAACTTCTAGGGTTTTATATTTGAAAAGGCATATATTATGTCTCCACTTATGGCTCCAAATGCCTGGATTTGGCTAATTAAGATTGAAGAACAAGGATCATATGAGGTTCTGATTGTCATTGTGCTTATGGAGATAATGAGTTTGTAAGCAAAAATTGTCGCTTATTGCACACAGCCTGTTGGAAACCAATGAGTGGATAATCAGTTTTTGCAATGCGCGCAATAAGCAAACAAGCAATTATTTCCAGTGTTTCACTGAAACCATCAAATATCACCTCACTGAGTATAAGACACATTTCAATTTAGCATGATGTGGTCTGTTGCCTCACTGTCCATTCGTCTTTATCAATGATTATGAATTGTAAATTTGATTATGATCCTGACGGATCACTGACCTTCATGCCGTATTCAGAGAATTGTCTGAAATGGCCAGAAATGCATTTTCCCCAGTCCGGGTGGGTGGTGTTGTTGTTGGTGGTGGTGGTGGTTGGGGGGAAGGTAATGGCCAGAAATGCATTTTCCCCATTTTGGGGTGGGGGGTGGGGGGATCCTGGTAAACTTTTTTGCAATGGCTGCCCAGAAGACAAACCTAGATTTCCTCCAATACATAGACCCTCGTTGCTATTAGGCATGAGGGCAACAATACTGTTATTGCCGGAATTTCACTGTAGCTTTCACATATCGTCTATTTAGCTAATTTTACGTCATCAGTGCCGGGAATGTTCGACACCCCTTCACATGACTTGGTAGCTTTGTGAAGTTTTAGCAGGATATTATCCTTTCGAATTCTTTATTTCTGTTCAATAGCATTTCCCCGATAAAGGGTTTAACTTAATGTAACAACTAACATTTTGTTTACAGACAAACAAATTGGCACAACAACATCTTTCAGAAACGTGACAAGGCTACTGTCTAGTTCAGTGTTCTACATTTTTCTAACGATTGCCATTTAAGCAAAAGATACAAAAATATTTCTTATTGTACACTGAATGACTACATATAACTTTTATTTGTTGTATGTGGTACTACATTAGTCAACATTTCATCATTCAGTTACTCGATTTACTTTGAAAAGAACTTTGGGTGATGGAAACTTGCTTCGGTGAAAAAACAACAGTAAAGCAATCACTCACGTCTGTCTCTTGATACATCTAACAGCCTAAGAGACAAACATTGTAACGGTGTATAGCGGATTCAACTCAATTTGTGACTCAAATGTGGCAGACAACTTGGGACTAATTCACAAATTAAAGTCATTCAATGGGTAGAAATTTACGTTGGAACTGTGACAGCAAAGTTCGTGTACAAAAAAGTTCATCTTAGAACCAATATAACATTTATTTTGTTCAGGTAAATTTTAAAATGTTATTGTTGTTTGTGCTTGAGAAGCTACAAACATGCAGAGAAAATGTTATCTTCGTGGCCCGATTCAGATAAAATATGAGACCGGTGAAATGTTCTTTCTGTCCATATAATGAACTAATAATCCAACGGAAAATCTGAAGTTCATGGATGATTTAATTTTTTTCCAACAAAACTTTAAGACTTTCTTCAGTACTTTCTTGTCGAAATGGTACATGTAGCTGCAACATTTGCTCCACGTTTTTTTTTGTTTCTCTTAGTACTATTGTATCGTTTTGGTTTTAGTTTTTGTATTCCTAGGTCAGATCCATCATGGAGGCCCACCAATTCGCAATTCTTAATTTTTTGCGCTGCATGAATCATCATTGTGAATTTGACCATCACGAATCCATTTCATGATTAAATGCAAGAGGAAGCTTTTCAAATCGCATTTTGAAATGTCAGCAGTAATATTTCTGTTGGATAAGTAAGTTTTAAACAACATTACTTTATCTAATTATTTTTCTTCCTTAAAATGCCAAATCATATTGTGTTAGTGAAACTAGTATTTGCTAAAGGCTAACTGGCTTTATCAAACCCTTCACAAAGAGGAAATGTACAGGCATAATTATTTGTGACGATTTCAATGGAAAATAAAACAGTCACGTATGTCCCCTGATAGGTCTGGCACTCTACCGGGATAGGGTATCAAATACAACAATACAAAACAGATCCGAAGCAATTTTGTGGTTGCATGTGACAGACAATGACAGAAAGTCCCGAAAATAAAGGCACTTAATGACGACAAAATCCACTCTGGAATTGGAATTTGACTCCTCTCTGCTGATACTCTGAGATGCTGGTGATAAGTTTGAAGCCGCATGTGAATTGCTTTAAGTGAAAATGACAGAGTGTCTGGCCTTTGCGGCTTGCGTATATCATTTAATCTAAAAATTAGCAATTTTTTCATATCTTTCTAATTTCTTATCCTTTTCCAAATGAAGACGTTTTTATTTGATTGGAGGCCAGCACTGAGTTTGAATTTTAAAATGTTTACAAAACTTACCTGCAAAAATTCTTTGCAATGTTCCTGAACTTGGCTTTATCTTCGCTAGTGTTTGGGTTGTCGACCATGTATTTATTGTCACTATTATGGGTCTCATCCTCATATTTAGCGATGAGATGAGCATCAATAATACCAATATGAACCTGAAGGCCTGATTCTCTGACCCAGAAAAAGTCTGAAGCCTGGGCCGCATCTGTCACGTAATATGTTGTTTCCAGATTTCGGGTGGCATGAAGATTTTCCACAAAGACATTTTCGGATTTTTCCACTTTGAGCCCTGCAAGGAATAAATACAAAATACGATTAAGACGACTTGAGAATCTGAAACTTAAATATACCATATAATGAGCATGTGCTATTGAAGACACAAAAACGTATTAGTTCCACAACAGTGTACGCCACATTAATACAATCATGTAAAACATTCAACAAGCATATTTTGCTGTAGTTTCCTACCAAACAAAACATATTTAAATAAAAACTAAACTATACCACGCATGCGGCCAAACTGAAAAATAAAAAACATGTGCACTTTTTGGTATTACACAAGGTTATATAATTTGTCACCAGAAAGAGGAACCGTTATGAAGCCATTCTAAACGATTACTAATTATCATCTACTTGTTCGCTTTCTTTCTTTACGACAGTTTTACAGAAATGGACAACAGTTTGGTATTTTAGTGTCTTACTGAAATGCAAATGAACAAATTTTAATACATTTGTGTTTTTCGCATTGAGGGTTGTAGTAAACCGGACGTGCAACCTCTGTGCTTTTTAGTGGTAAAATAAATCAAAGTTGAAACAATAAAATACTCCTTACATTATTAGTTAAGTTACATTCAATATATTGTGCAATGATACCACTTGAGCGTAATATGCTATCGTTTGATTTAGTATAAGTTGACATATCTGTAGGAAATATTCCGATAAAAATTGTAAAAATACCAATAACAACACAATATGAAATAATATATAAACGTATAGTCTATCGTATTAATTTGTAACTTATCAAAATTAAAATTGAGGATAATGTTTACATGGTAAAACGTTAGTACTCTGCCAGTTAGGAAAGTATACTATACAAAGCTTCTAATGTATTTAATTTTTAATTATGCACTATAAATATCTAGCCTCTCAACCTAACTTATAAAATAAGTCTAATACCAACTACATTTTATTGTAAAATTCTTTTTTTTTTCTTCAATTATATAATATTTTAACACAATACAACATTTAACAAAATTTAATTTCAAAACAGAGTAGAACACCTACATGTACACAATTGCCTAAATATTTAATAGTGGATATTTATCTTATTTTTTCACAAGAAGACGCAATGAAATTGAGTAACTAAAACAGTTGATTAGTGACCGGTTGAACTGAAATACAAATATAAAATGTGCGCAATGCGGTGCAGTGAAACCAGTTTTGAGCATTTGTTGCAAAGTATAAGGTCTTCCTATTTATAAAAATGTTTTATCATACTTCTTGTTTCCAGGGAAGGAAAAAGCTATTTTTCATCATAGACGTTTGCATTTTTATTCTTTCCTTGGGTCCAACTAAAAAAAACCACTGCTGATACAATGTGTTTTATGTGGTAAGATTAAATGGCAATTGTACAAATTTGTCTATGGAACCATTTATCTAAAGTGCTAACATTTGCTGGATCACGGATTAGGTTGCCAAAAAAGGGGATGTTATATTACTTCTGAACTTCAAAACTGATTTCTTGTCACGAGATTAGAGTGTAGTATTATAGTGCGAGTCATTGCGGTATGACACATGCTCACTGTTGAACAGCCGTCGACATCCATCGTAAGAATAGTTGGAATAACCAGTCACTTCGTAAACTAGACTAAACGATGTTAAAACAGCTGGTGCAAAAGTACAGACCAGCGGAGTGCCGAGAACATTTAATTGGAGTTGTTAAAATGATTTTATACAGATTAAAATGCTAATTTCATACGTGTGTGACAATTTCGAAGATAGCAATTTTTTCCCAAGCGAGCTTGATTTAGATATCGTGATAAACTGTATAATTTACGAAATTTTTCTAGAATCTCACATACCGTGATTTGTGCATATTTGTATTTAACAATGTTCTCAACACTCTCAAAAGAATACCAAAAATATCGTAAGCATAGATACGAAAGCTCAAAATAACATAAATGGAACTCAAAAATAACGTTTAAAATTGTGTACTACCAAGCATCTACAAACCATTTTAGAAGACAAGCCATTAACATGATACAGAGATATGCAGAGAGAAGAAAGTTGAAGAAAACAGCAGCAAGCAATAGGTGGCATGGGGAAAATGGGGTAAAAATAACTTGCTTTTACGCTTTTTATGCCTAGGCTTCTTCTGCGAAAGGACCGCTGAAAGAATTGTCAAAAAAGTCCCGCAAGAGAATGATGCTCTGACTTTTGGCCCTATCCTCGGACATGTATATTACTCTAATATGTAATACCATCTTCGATATAATGTGTACTGTTGTAATATAATGGTACATCATTTTACTATTCTTTACTTTGTACCATTTTGCAAACAAACGCAAATCAAAATCGGTTGATTTGCTTTTACTGGGTTGCGTTTTCGTTTTTTTTACTTGCAATTAAAGCAACAGCCATCGTTCATATTGGAAATATATTCAAATATAGAAATTGAGATTTTTTGCCATTGCGCATCATGAAAACAATGGGAAATATTTAACTGAATATATTAAAAGACCAACTGGACAGAAATAAAATCTTATTGAATAGACACTTTGTAGAATTTTAGGAGGTACTGAGTTGCTTGGGGTTAAAATCTCAATTTCATATTACCCATTATGTACCATATATTTCCATAATAATTTAAAATAAGGAGAACATGGTTTCTAGTACATATATTCTAAACATTTCCCTTGTTAAACGTCTAATATATGGATTTCGTCACAACAGCAATTATTTTAGGAGCTGCAATATATGGTTACTTGGCCATTTGCCTTTCTGAATTTAATATATAAATTTGTTGCTAAAGAAAAGAAGATCCAGATCATACTTTGCCAAAATATATATTACATTCCTAAAATATGGTTGAGTATGATTTAGTTCAATTGAAATTAAATAAAGGCCAAATTGTTTTTCGCATTGCAAACAAATTTTAATTTTTCGAATAAATGTATGCACTATATAGGACTCATATAATACCGTAATTATTTACATAATGATATTAATGTAACATAATTAAAAATCCTCTTATTTGACCATATTTTCTTCATATCTAGTGATATTATTGATGTGACTGTTAGTTTTGTTGAGTAAAGCTATAGTTTGCGCACTCTACTAAATGAAACTTTAATAAATGTCACTACACACTTTTTAACTCATAAAATGAAATGAACTAAATTTCAACTGAAATTTTAACCTGTACGAACTGTAATTTTCTGGGGCTCCGTTAATGTAATAAGTTCCTGATTATTTTATTCATATGGTTTTTTTTTATAAATAAAGGTGATTCTTTGAAGGGTTTGGAAGGTTTTTTATTGTATTCTGTACATTAATGGATTGAAAATAAATGGATTTAATGAAGGCTTATGTAACTGTAATTTCTTTGCCATTAACTTCTCAGCAAGAAATTTCTTTGCCTTCCAAAGCCTTTACATTCAACTGTGAAAATGGACGTTGTATTTACATAGTGAAAATAGGTACACGGTATGTCATAATGTGAAGTGACTTTGATTTACACTCACAGTACATGCCAAATGGAAGTTTGCCTTCCAATGATATAGATGACTAAGTTATGTTTCATAACATAGAAAGCATTTGCCAAAATTGCTTTTCTATATCTCTTGGATAATTTGATAAATATGGCACAGGCAGTTTTTAATGGAACGATAAATTGTGTTCACAATGAAAGGTTGTACTATGTCACGGCATTGCGGTTTCCCAGTACGTAACCCCATAGGTTCCAAAGGCGAAATCAAGAAACGAATTGGATTATTCATTTAGACACAAAATTTTGGTTTCAAGGCAGAGCATTATAATAGAAAAAGTATTACGTTATTTAACTAAATCCCACTCAAAACATGTTAAATTAAAATTAGACACATACTGGACACCTGATCATTTTTGTTTATAAATTGACATGCACTTGAATATATTTACTAAACTGTTAAAATGTATTTTAAGACAATATTGTGTGTTTATGCCTACTAAATTGATTTTTAAATAATTTTTCTGAGTTTTAAGGGAGAACTTGCCACTGAAAATCACCGTAACAGCAAACAATATTAAGCCATGACAATATCACTCATGATATAAGATCGACTTGTGTACACACTTAAGTTTATTACTTAAACGCATTCATGTGTAATGATAAGCATTAATGTCCTGCTGGAAATGACATTGAAACGACAGGATAATGAACAATTAACCATCTGTCTTTTATCAGTAATCAATACAAATTCTACTGTCAAAACAAGTTGGTAACTTGAAAATTTACTTTGTCGAAGTTAGCTGCGTGTCAATTTTAATATGCTGCATGAACGGCAATTGCTGCCTCGACGAATGACCATAATGATGTACTCTATCCCGTCAATTTAGAGAGTAAATTCTTGCAGAAAATAGTGAAGTCTTGAATGCAGACTCGGACCAAAAACACTACCAAACTGACGAAAGTCACTTGCGGTACAAGACTGCCTTTGCGAGTCAGCAAGAAGGATTCGTTCTGGTGATGCTCACTGAGCGCGAGAACACCATTACACACATAAACTCCATGAGCTCTCTAAACTATTTGTGAACTGTGTATTTGTTATTCCATGTGGTTTACGGTATTCACTTGTGACAAATTATTCAACCTTCCAAAATGTTGCAGCAAGAAAATAGAATATTGCTACCAAATGATAGAGAGAAGTTGTTCACAATCGGTCTGGGATGAATTTGGAAAATCCATTAGAAAAGATGCAATATTAGCATAACCCTTGCTCCTCAAGTATTATCATTCAGTCATTACTTGGCGCTGATGAAGCCACTTGTCGAAAATAAATCATTTGCAAAGGACTCTTAACGTCAATACATTGCGCACGTCCCATATGGAGAGTTACAATGACCACAAATGCTGTTTACTCCATGCAAAATGATATTTATTTTTAGGTCGAGCATATTGTCACTTTCTACACAATATTTACAAACATTCATGTACATACAGATAGCTCTTTCGGAAGCTGCCGAAAAACACTGTAGACCTATATTTTGGTCCATAAATCTATATATTTTGAATGAAATATTTTCTACTGCTTTCTTTCCAAAGGCAGGGAAATAGTCCTGCATTACAGATTATCTCTTTGACAAAAGAACAATGCAATTAGTTCAGATATATTCATCACAATACAGCATGACACTAAACACGTATTTATATGTATGAAGCTGAACGGTTTAATTGGAATAAAAAATTGTATATCAATTCATTAGAGGTTTCCAGGAATAAAACTGCTTGCCTGCCAAATCATTCGGGTAACATTTACTTGGAATACAATTTTCTACCATTTGGCAGTTAGTGTACATTCTAAATTTAGTAAACAGGGTAACGATGATATAATTTAGCTGGCAGTTTCATAAAAAAATAGTGAGATTAGGGTGGCAGAGACAGTTTCATTCCGAGGCATATCTGCTAAATGTGGACTAAAACATAACCCGACATCAGAATACATTAGCAGAGGTAACAAACGACAACTCGATGAAATGAATTGATGTACGTCGTAAAGAAATTAATCAAACTCAGTTCCATCAATCTTGTTTTTACACACATCGTGATATAACATTACACAAAAGAGGATTAGGAATTAGGATTCGGCATAAACTAAGCCGGTAAGACGATTGTATGAGGTTTAATGTTATTGCGTGTGCTGTATCTCCTTGAAGTATTCATATGTAATTCCACAATTGATAAAGATTATTGGTGATCTTCTGTGTTGGCTGCCTCTTCAATATGATAAACGACATTAATGGAAGTGCACACAAAAAGCAATGGGTTCCAGTTTTATGTAACGTGTTAAGTGGAAATCCTTGTTTTCTGCGGCTTAATGCCTCAATTACATGGGATTACGGAGTGCAATGTTTTACCACAATTGAAGCATCTTGTTGCCATGTTTCCTATTGTCTTTATAATTTCGTTACCCTCTAAGCAATAACATTTTACAGATTAGACTTGTAAAGTGAAAAGCCGGCATAGAAGAAGCCTTTTTGCAGCTTATGTTGATAGTTACTAATCATTACCTCCCAGTCAGGCCAGGTTTGGACGTTTCAGTTCACAAAGAATGTTCACAGAGGAATCAGTTCTGTGCATAAATTTATGTTTTATTTATAACACTTTGAAAAACTGCAGAATTACACAAATAAAAATGGACCTGAAACAATTCCATTCATTTATAATTCCGACCTAAGTCAACATTTACTTATTGCATTAAAGAAACTGTGATATTGTACTGCAGAATTGTATTGAGACCTGTGGGTTTATTGCAGAAAATCTACATCTGATTAGGAAATAAATATGTTTAACAATAGCCTCCATTTAGCCTTCCCCATCAAATTGGCAATAAAGTGAGAGGTAAAACTGCAATATCATCACTAAAATTATTGGAGCAGATTATTGTAATGTTTCCGAGTCAATCACAATTATTGCAGCTTCCTGAATTGTCTCATATTCTCCAATTTATACGGACTTATACACAAAACAGATGAAGAACAAATCGTACAATCTTTATTCTCGAAACAGGTGTTCTCTTGACAACAAAATTGATAGATAGATAGATTGTAAAGAATGGATGGAAACATTTTGCGGTGTTATTTCATTTGTTGCTAAGAGGATGCAACAAGACAAGACTTCATGAGTGATCGTGATGCATGTTGGCTGAGGGATTGCAGAATCAAAGAACCCGGCTCCTGACGTCGGAATTAACAATCTTATTATCAAGGCTCAGTGAATTGATACAAGCAAGTATCAAATATATATTTGCATGGCAATATGTACTTTTCAATATACCTTCTTTAAAAGTACCCGATGCATTTACATAAGTCAGGCTGCGTTTCCATTTTCAGAAGGTAAAATATTTTGTCAGCAGGAAACAAATTACTCAGCTACTACAGATGGTTGCAACAAAGGAACGGAAGACTGTTAGCAAATGATAGAGAGAAGTTGTCCACAATCAGTCTGGGATGAATTTGGAAAATCCATTAGAAAAGATGCAATATTAGCATAACCCTTGCTCCTCAAGTATCATCATTCAGTCATTACTTGGCGCTGATGAAGCCACTTGTCGAAAAAAAATCATTTGCCAAGTGCTGTGCATTTTTTGCCATCCCTACATGAAGAGTAACAATGACCACAATTGCTGTCACCTCATTGAGTATTGATATTCTGGGTCAAAAAGGGAATTAATTTTCTAAAAGTATTTTTTAAAAAAACCATTTGAAACTAAAATGTCATCTTTCTTTTAAGCTTAATGCATTCTGAATCTTTTAGCTTTCTTACAGACATTTTAGTAGAAATTGTTAAAAGTATTTGTACGTAAAGTACTTGCGACTTTACAATTCATTTCCGCAAATTTAAATCCTTAAAAATACTATCTCACAGTGCAAGCATTAATATTAAAGCTGTAATCTTCTTTTCAAAAAGAATTTATATTTTTTTAATTTCACAAAGAAAGTTCATACTTGTTCTGGATTATTCATGGTTGGGTTCATGCAAGTGCTTTGTATTGATGTTAATCTAACTCTTCCGTGACTTTTCTTAGGTATGCTAATATGCACCATTCAGTACACAATTTATGTATCTAGTTAATCCATAAATAATGCAAGCAGGTTAGATTACTTCAGAAGTGCATTCTTTTGCTTTCCTAATGGTACCTTTGCGACCCCATCTATATTGTAATAAACTGCACGGGTATTTTACTTAATGAGACATTTAGGCAACTATTATTACAGGTATTGTTATTCAGATCATATGATGGAAGTGTGGTTTTTGATATCATGCCAACACTGCCTGATACATCAGGTTTTATTGATAAACTTGCATGTCCGATTACGAATAAATGCACTTTGCAATAAGTCCCATTTACCTCAGTGTCGAAAATTGGCAATAACTTGGGGTAAATCACAACATCAACATACTAATTATGTGGTGCAGTATATTGTATTTATATGTCATTAATCAATAAATGACTATTTCAAACTTCTAGGCTAGCAGTTTGCTGCCTGAAAGTTTTTGTGATAAATATATGGACATTATTTTAGCAGTTTTTAATAGAGCTTTTAGTCTCTTATGATTGTATTTGCTTAATTTCGTAATGAATTTCTTTACTTAAACATTACATATATGTTCTTGGTTCATATTTTATAATCCTTTCAAGTAACCAGGGTGAAACATGTAAATGTAAACCAATTTCGTTTTAGTTTCATGTAGACTCTAATGGCAAGAGTGTGCAAATGGTAATTTCCAATATATTTGCTAAAACTATGAATATATTTGTCACAGATGAAAAATAATAAATAATTTAAACGAAAATACATAGTCATAGAAGAACAAGCTGAAAAACAATTGTTGGCTCCAACATCTAATGAAATTTCACCAGACAGGCAATAACCATAAATCACAAGTACAAAGCCTAACTTCTATCTTGTAGCAAATAACATCTGACAAGAGAGAAATTACTAACCAAAAGGGTTATGCGACAAAAGAATAGAAAGCCTGTGTTCACAAGATAGAAAAGTCACCATGATGTGTTATTTGCGACTCACACACACAAGTCAGACAAGGGACAATATTTGCATAACCTTTACCGCTAAAGTATTACCATTTTGTCATCAGCAAACAGCAATGAAGTTTCATTAATATCACTCTCTTGTGAACAAAGACATGGCTATCTTTTAATATTAATGTCACTTACTGAATGAATCCAGTGATAAAAGTATTGTAATGGTTAGTTTGAACATAGAAATAAGCCTCCCTTGGCAAGATAGTTTTTTACTTGCTACTGAAACATTCCGGTGGGAAAGAAAACCTGTCTGATAAGGTCTTTTAACACATAAATATTTTGTAATACTAATTATGATTTAGACTTAATATTTTTGGTTTGGTCTAGTTTGATTTTCATCTTTCAATTTGGACAACTCAGGTAATGTAAGCTGCCATTTAGCACTGAATTGTACCAATTGCACCAAATAAATTAGAAATCATAAAATACAATATTTATACTAAAACTCACTATGAATAAAAAATTCAGAGAGATATCCTTGTACCATCGAGTAATAAATACAAGCAGTAATTAGGTTCTCTACGGAAAACTTGCACGGAGTAGTGGAGTAATCTCATAAAATGTATTGTTGTGTATGTCACATGGCTATTATCAAGTAACTGCTTAGAAAGGGAACGTTTCTTCCATTAACTTTAGTTTGTGAGCAAAATATTCAGTTAAATGATTCAGTTAAACCCGTCTTACAGCGACATCACAAATGTTGACTTTGCCTCCCACTCCTGCTCCGCACCATTAAATTTAAATTAGAGTTACAGTGTTTTGGTTGTGTTCTAAAACAAACGTGGAAGAAAACACTGCGTAGGACTGTCCATTAGCCATCCATTAAAACTTTTTAAAATCATGATTTGGGACATTTGGACAAAATACAGTAAAATCTGTTTTGGGCGAACTCCCCATTTTTTCTGAGAAAATGTCCATGGATGACAGTAGGTTCGCCTAATGGAGTACAAAATACTAAGTAAAAATCAATTTGGTGCTTGAAAATTAGTACGTGGATGACAGTAGTTCGCCCAACGGCTAGTACGCCCAATGCAGATTTTACTGTAATGTGCTTATTCTTAGCGGCATTGCATTTTCTGAACAGCAAATTTTGTGCAGGATTGGAATTTTCGAAAGAATCCTAGTTTACATTTTTGAGTAGGTCAATCGTGTGAAATATAAAACACAAGAGCATAACATAAAAGGGCAAATGAAATATTGAAGAAGTAGTTCTGAAGGAAAATCTGAATGACCTATACGTATGTATTTCACAGTATTTACTGCAGGTGCGCTCCATTTAGGAAACTATGACAAATTGGCTTTTGGATGTAGGTCTCTTGTGTACACAGAAGTCTGAAACAGCGCCCATTATGACGGATCATGATGTATTAAGCCAGTGAAACAAGCATAGACCTTCACTTCCTGCACCG
Organism: Haplosyllis anthogorgicola; assembly: GCA_038406195.1. NCBI lineage: Eukaryota > Metazoa > Annelida > Polychaeta > Phyllodocida > Syllidae > Haplosyllis > Haplosyllis anthogorgicola. The sequence continues at coordinate 22,992 of JBCAUI010157755.1, forward strand.
TGTTCAATATGGTGTTCAATTGTTTTGAAAGATTGATGTGAATATAAAAAGAAACTTTTGTTGCCACAATGTTTAAACGAGCTCTGCTTTTAGAAAACAAACAATACTTCTTAGATAGATTTTACAACGAAGAAAGTAAAGTCGATAAGGGATAACTCAGACACAAAAGGATACAACAGTGGGAGGTCGGAGTCAGAGAAACAGTCCGAACAGGAAGTCCTGGGGAAGTGTGACATGGGAAGACGTTACTGTCAAGACCTGACTAGAAACCAGACATGAAACGACAGACGCCAAAGGTCAAGATCTGGACTGATGGTGTCAGTATTAGTTTACTTAATTTAGTATTCAAGGAAAATCAAAATGTTTACTGGTCGACTTAGTACAGAACGAGTTGTATTTATACTAATGCGCATTTACGAAATACATACTAAACTTTTAAAAATAGGGCTGGACACATAATTATGGATCTAGTTAGCCTTCAGCTCAAGTCAAAGGATTACTCATTTGGTTTTGACATTAAACCAGTGCTAATTCTATGGTACATCCGTATTTATAAGATCTCACAGAGAGAATGCAATATTGCGAACATACATACAACCATTTTCCTTTTTCAGTGCAGTCCATTTTACAGAACTATCAAAAGGCTTTTATTTGAATGTCATTTGACCAGATCAAAACAAAACTTTTTAGTTTTGTTCTTCGTTCAAGATAATTTGGTTCGATCAGTACCAATTGCACATGCCGCATTGAGTTCCTTTGAGGCTACATTTCCGCGGCTATTTTGCTTAATGAAGACTTGTGATGTTCTATTTTAGCCTAATTCTGACCTGCATTGAGTTATACAAAGACAAATGAGGCTACTGTGTTTGAATCCCAAGAGTGAAAGAAAGAGTGTTGCTACTGTCTCACCTGGACAAATCTTCAGAAAAATATTTTATCGTATATTGTTCTTGTTACAACTTCACTCTATTTGAAATAGTTGTTCCCAAAACAGACGCCATTAATCGATAGATTCTGTTATATTTGGATATAATGTATTCTTTCATCTTGAACAGACAGATTAAATTAGCTTAATGTGTCTGGTATAAGGCACTTACGTTGCCTCAGAGATATTGTACATTATTCCTTTGGTCATATAAACAACAAATATGTTTCAGTGCGAACAACTTAATTTTAGAAACCCATAATTCAATAACGTTGGATTTTTAGCATTTACTTGTGTCCTACTGATATTGCATAGTTACATAATGTAAATCGTAAGGTTTTACATTCAACGTCAATCATTCGCTTTAGTTCCAAAGTCCCAAATCAGATAGGAAGACAATGGCAGGCTGTCTCCAACTTTTATTTCATTGGATTTCATATCTGATGAATTCCGACAAACGGATGTCAAGAAAATGACAGTTTTCAATTCTGTTCTCTTATTCGTTTAATCTGCTTTTGCGACACAGAAATTCATTATTCCTTTTCTTTGTGTCTCTTGTCGAAATTGATCTTTTCTACGGACATCTAAGTTTCATAGAGTTATATAACATAGAGGTAGGGTTTTGTGTATAAATAAATTCCATTGAACATATCACACTTGTTTGAAGCAAGTTACACCGTTTATTCCCATGTTTTAACATGTGGTCTGCAGCTTCTTCACGATGTGAGATTCTCTTGTTCCTAAATTATCTTAAGACATGCAACTCTTTATTGTACAGTGACAGCCGTCCTTGTGAGCAAATCATGAACAAAACATGGTAGAGCCCATTTGTATCCCTTAAAGACAGCCCTGAAACATGCAAACCTCGGGAATGGCTCCTGTAATTATGTTGTTACTTCAACAGAGACGCAAAGACTTCAGGTGAAGATGATGTAAACACTGGATGAGAAAAGGAAGTTCATTGACTGAAGTTTGTTTCAGTAAATCACTCAGCTTGACACATTTCAATAATTTACAGGCTTCACTTAATTTCAGTTCTGCAGGCGCATTGGCTGAAATTTTCTTTGTGATATTTGAGTAAGGGTGCCATGACTGGATTTGTCAATGAAATTGCTGCATACTATGAAGACTATGCTAATGTTTCGTTCTAAAAGATTGAACGGTTAATGATCTGTTAATCAGTAACGGCAACAAACTACAGTTAAAAAAGTGACCTGTTTTATTGTACTTATGCAAACATATTTAACTCCTCTTCTTTTTCAAACCGCTACCTTATGTTTATCAATAATCTGTACCTGTTTAACCGTAAGTGATAATATTAATGTCAGACGTCTATCCGGCGTGTGTATAATTCGCGACGACTGAATAGGGGTATTAACGCACTAGGACAAAGAGGACTAGCAAACAGTGATGTGAAGATATAGATGCATGTTTATTGTCATTTAGCTCATTGTAAAATACAGATCTAGGAGTAAAACTCTGGAGTAGAACCCTATAACATCTTAGAAATCATATTGTTATAGTAGACAGTCATTCTGCAGATTAGTTAAATACATGTACATTACTGATGCCACTGTTGTGTGATTGATAACTACCCTTTTACATGCTGATTTACTTGCAATACTGCTTTATTCATTATTCTGGCTTACTTTTGCATTTTAACATGCTTATCTGTAACTTTAACTGCCGTCAAAATTCCAAATTATGTATCTTTTTGTCCCCCTTGGCCCTCTCCAAGTTGTTTGCCAGTGAGCTTTGTCAATGAGTTCAGTAATTTTGCCAATGCACTTGTTAAGGCCTCATATCTAATCATAGAGATGTATTTGGGTATATCATAGAGGCTTCTATACTTTTAAACCAGGTACATATCATGGAGGGCTTCGATTGATAATGAGAAAGCTCAGTATCCATGGAGTGGGCAGAATCTTTGCCCATGATACCTTTGTTTAGCCAGTCATACGGTCATCCTCTTATTGATCTAAATTCAGCCTGTCTTCCCTTTATATTGGCTGACTGGATGGCCATACGGCTGTCTTCCCCATAACTTTGTTATGGTTGCTATTTGTATATATGTTTGGACTAATTGCTCATTGATAATCACTTGTCTTGTTAATTTGTAAATAAATAATTCGACTATGGACTGTTTACTCATAGTCATAGTTTTATTTCATCCGTTGTCTCTTAAGCAGACAAAATGGTACATACATGTGTCTGCCATTCCAACAGCAGTACTCACTCTGAGAAGGAATAAATACTCAAATTCATCAATTATCTAAAACGTAGAAAATCAACAGAATGTAACAGAAACCAACAAGACAAAGAATACAAACAATGGATCCAACTTTCAAAAATTTGAGCATAGATGTTGCAATCAAGGTGTTCTGATACCTATATCCAACCCTCAAGATTTTTGGAAAAGCTTGGCATCCTCACAGCATGCTGTACTGCATACTGGTAGACAATTTGTAGAATCTTTTAGAATCTATCGATACAACTTTGTGATGTTGTATCCTAGGTTTCGGGGTTTTTTTTAATTTTCAACATTGTTTATTTGAAATAAGACCTGAGATATCCATAACTTAACTGGATTATTTCTCGGCCTTGTTCCATTACCATATTGACACCTGTTGCAACCATTGATTTGACTATGGCTGGTTTATCCAGATCAGCCTCTGTTGCCTGTGATGTCTTATCAGTGGGATCGGTATTAAGTGGCAACACCTGATTCAGATGTACCACTTTGCATTCATCTTTATTGGTCCCACCTTCCACCTTAATTTTTAGGATTGGCACATTTTTCCATACTTCAATAACTGTGTATACGGTGCCATCCCACCTGTCACTAATTTTGTGCTTGCCCATGAAAGTAGTTCATTTTAGGAGAACCTTGTCTCCTTCCTGTATTTTCTGACAATGCACTTTACAGTCATAATACTTTTTGTTACACAATTGCTCCTTTTTGACAGTCTCATTGACTGTCTTGTAAGCCCAGTCTAGTCTGCATCTAAGGTCTTGAACATATTTGCTGCTTGTTGATACTTTCAAGTCAGCTGGACACGTACCAAAGATAAGATCTATAGGCAGACAGGGCTTCCTGCCAAACATGAGGTAGTATGGGCTAAAGTCTGTTGCACTGCTTTTGGTGCAGTTGTAGGCATGTACCTGTTCCCTCCATGTACTTTTAGGTACAGGCAGCATTCCCAGCATATTGATCAGTGTGTGGTTGAACCGTTCACACTGGCTGCAGGTGATAAGCTGTTGTATGCACTTTCTTAACCTGAGCCAGTTCACATAATTCTTTCAGTAGCTCGCTCTCAAAATTTTGGCCTTGATCTGTGATTATTCTTTTGGGTACCCTGTAATGTACTACAAATTTGTCCCAGAAGTTTTGAGCAGTACACTTTGCAGTTTGTGAACTGGTAACAACTGCCTGGCTGTATCTTGTAAAGTGATTGGTTATGACAAGGATGTTGACATCCTTGCCACCCTCCGCCTCCTCTATGGAGAGGAAGTCCATGTGAACTAGATGCAAAGGGTACATAGCCTCAATTGACTCCATGGGAGCTTTTTTGGGCTGTGCCTTAAAGCAGAGGCACTGTTTACAAGATCTGGTGTGTTTCTGAGCATCTTGTGTCATGTTGGGTATTCTGTCTTGGCCAAGATGCCCCAGGTCATTGTGGCAGGTGAGAAGTGCAGTTTGTCTGTGATCACTAGGGAGTACAAGCTGCATAGTGTTGTGGTCAGCCCTGTTACTCTTAATTTTACAATAGAGTATGCCCTTCTGCAAACACAATCTCCCCTTCTGCTGGATGAACTGCTTCATCTCTTTCACATCAGTTTTTCTTAGCTTTGCTTTGTGCAACTTTCTATTTTTAATTAAAGTCACTAGGGTTCTAATGGTTTTGTCTTGGTCTTGCATCTGAACCCAGTCTTTGTTGGTCATTTGTTTTACACTTCCATCTGGCCAGCCAATTGGCCTGTCAGCCAATATAGGCTCTTTACTCATGCCATTGGATTTATTTCCTGGCTGACTGGCCACCTTACAGCCTGCCAATCTTGTTACAGCTTTGACACCACTACAGAAGGCTTTTGAGCAAATGGTTCCATTACTTGCAGGGAGCAAGCAATGGCTTCTATTTTAAGGAGGTTTCTGGCAATGGCATCTGCTGCCACTGCTTTTACCTCATCAACTGCTAGATGTTGATCGTACACTTTCCAATCAATCCTGGACAGAGCATCTGCATCTGTGTTACTTTTACCCATTTTATAGTGTAAGTTAAAATTGTAATTTGCCAGATTAGCAATCCACCTATGTCTCATGGTATCTAGTTTGGCTGTCATCAGTACATACATCAATGGGTTGTTGTCAGTAAAGACATCAAATGTGTTTCTGTACAGGTACTTGTGGAATTGCTCTGTAACTGCCTATTTTAAACCAAGAAACTCCAATTTATGGACTGGATAGTTTGTTCTGGATATGGAAAGCAATCAACTAGCAAAGCTGTTTACCTTATTGCATCCGCCTTGCTCTTGATACAGCACAGCCCCCAGGCCAAGAATGCTCATGTCTGTGTGTAGCCTGAATGGCTTAGTAAAATCAGCATAGCCTAAAATGGGTGCACTTGTGCACAATTCTTTAAGCATTTCAAAGGCTTTTTGGCAATCCTGTTCCCAGGATATCTTACTGTTTTTGTGACTAGCATTCTCTCCCAAGATTTGCTTGTACAGGGGCCTTGCCACCTGTGCATATTTCTTTATAAACCTCCTATAGTAATTAGTGAAACCAAGGAAGCTTTGGAGTTGTGTCACCATAGTAGGACACAGCCAATTTTTTAATGGCTTCTGTTTTCTTGGAATCAGTTTCAATCCCGTTTTCAGAAACACTGTGACCTAAATACATCAAATGCTTCTTGAAAAAATTGCATTTGGAGGGTTTCAATTTGAGCCCTGCTTCCTTGATTTTCTCAAAAATGGCTCTCAGCCACACCAGGTGTTCGTGTGGTGTTTTTGAGAATACTATGATGTTGTCTAAGTATATGATACAACATTGCAGGTGCAGGTTGCCCAGACAACTCTGCATCAATCTCTGAAATGTGGCTGGCACATTGGACAAACCAAAGGGCATGTTGTCACACTTGTAAAATCCAAGTGGACCGAGAGTGAAGGTGGTGAGTCCTTTGCTTTCCTCATCCATCTCCACGTGCCAGTACCCACTTTTGAGATCAAGAGACATAAACCAGATTGCTCCATTCAAGTAATCTAGGGTCTCATTGATCCTGGGGAGACTGTATGCATCTTTGATGGTATGATTATTGAGTCTGCGCAGGTCTATACAGAACCTGAGTTTGCCATCCCTTTTCCTAACAAGTACCATGGCACTAGCCCATGGACTATTGAAAGGTTGGATGGCTCCCACATTGAGCATCTCTTGGATGTGTTCTTTGACCTCATCATACATGCTGGGTGGGATATGTCTATACCGTTCTTTGAACGACATCTGGTCTGTCAGTTTAATTTTGTGTTTTACTAGACTGGTCTTTCCCAAGTCTAAGTCATTGTGTGAGAATATGCACGCATATTCTTGAATGAGATTACAGGCATCCTGCTGGTTGGCCGGCTCCCAGTCAGCCATATCTGTTAAATCAATTTTTGATAGAATCAAATCCGGGTCTACTTTGGACTCCTTTGTCCTTTTTTCACTAATTTGTGCACTCTTTGATAAGGCAATTTCATCTTCATTGTTGCTAATGTCAGCTTCTGGCTCTACTACTTTCGGAGCCAGTAACGTGGGAACTTTGTTTGCAGCTGCGATAGTTCCCAATTCCATTCTGGGTTTCAGGACTAACTCTCAAATGGATGTGTTGTGCACCACCACCTCCACCCTGGTCACACCTGGTCTTAATTCGCAAGTGTTCCCTGGTATAAAGGTTTTGGTCTTGCTCATAGGTTTGACTATACAGTGCACACGTTTTGGGTGGCCTGCTACCTTTGTAGGTATTACCATGTTTTTGGTGTTAATTACATTCCCTTTTACCCCCCCCCCCCAAATCAAACTCACCATCTGGCAGATAGGTGGTAGCTGATTTGGAAATTATTGTGCTCACATAGGCTGATTTCTAAGCCTCAGTTAATGATCTCAATTCATTTTCTGATATGGATCCCACAATTTCACTGATTACTACCAATTTGGAAGGGCACCCACTTCTGGTACCTTGTCATCTGGGGGCCTACCAATATTAGGATGTCCTGGTTGTAGGACTTGATTCCCGGGATTTGCAGGTTGACTTCTACATATCCCAGGTAGGGAATGTCCCCTTCCCCACTGCCTTCAATGCTTACTAATTGTTCTAATTGTTTAATTTTGTACCCCTGGTCCTCGCAGTATTCCCGACTCATCATTGAGATCATGGCCCCACTGTTGATCAACCCATGGCTTAGCTTATCGTCTATTAGAATCTCTGCCTCATTCGCTTTTCCCATAAGTCTAATCCATGGATTAGGATTATGATAACCCGGCCCTGTGAGCACACCCTGTTTACTTATTATTGACAGTTGGCTGCCCTTGGTGGAGGAGGTTTGGCCTGATTTCCCTCTCCCGGCCAACCATTTAAATTGGCTGGCCTGAAAGGAAAGTTATTCTCTTTGGCGACCGGTTTGGAGCAGCGGCACCAGCCATGCCTCCTTCTCTCCACAATTGAAACATGAGTATTTGGACCAGTCTTGCCACCCTGGTTTTTGCGGTTTAGAAAACCTACCCCCTCCATTGTTAGTCAATTTAGTGCTGGGATGACTATTTGCAATTGCTGACATTAGGGTAACTATTTGTTTCTGAATTTTGTCCAGGAGGTTACCCTCTTCATTCACATGCTCAAACCCATCGGCAATGGCTGACTTGACCCTTGCCTCAGCCAGCTCAGCTGGCACAGCCGCCTTTTTACTTTCAATTTGCCTGGCAGCAAATGCCAGCTTACTGTAATGTAGCCCCGGATTCCCGTCATATTTGTATCGTAACGTGTTTTGCAACTCATCACACATTCCATGGAAGAGGTGCTCTTTGAGATGCTGGTCACCCTCAGCATCATCCATTGCATCTGGATGCTGATGTTTAATGGCACTGAGGCCTTTTTCCTGTCTCAATATGAAAAGTGGAACAGATTCTGTCTTCCCCTGGGTAATGCGATAGAAATTTTGCATCAGGGAATCCATAGAATCAGGATTCCCATACACCCATGCAAACTTTGCAAATATGGCCTTGATGCTGCACCCTACAGGTAGATAGGTGATAGTGTCAGTGGTGTCCCAGATACAGGATTGTGTGATACCTGTATGTACCGCATCTTCAACATGACTGTGTCAAGTGTCCTCCACTGTGTGTAACCATGCTTTGACGGTTACTGTTCCTTTCTACTGGACATGTCCTGAGAACTTGGGCAGTATTGGTGGTTTCTGTAACAAACAGCTGTGAGCTGGACCTGCCCCTGGCATCGCTGGGCCACCCACGGGTGCTCTTGGCCTTCTTATTTCATAATCATCCACGGGCAGCATGGATGGCGTATGCATGGAGGGTGTCTGTGCATTGGTCTTGGTGTATGTTGTACCTCCCCTACACCTGCGGTTACAGAGTCTCTCCACATATGACCCCTTGTGCAACAGACTACTTCGGCGACCTGATCAGAGCAGACTTCATCACAGGTTATCTTGACCAGAAGGCCTAACCAATTTACAATGCCTTCAATTGGGGCTCCAATCTCTTCTGCGGTCAGATTGGGCCTGTAACATAACAAAAATTCCGTTTTGTTTAACAGATGAATGTTTTGTGGCTGCATTCCGGTGGTTGCCGTCAACACACCTTGCACCACATCTTTGTGGTGGAGAGCCTCAGGGAGTAAGCCCCAACCCTCCGTCATCACTCTCATGGTGAGAGCTGTCAACTCTTCTATGTGTAATGACATTGTGCAATTTCTTATGTTTTAACGTACCCTGTGGTGGTATTTTAAGTTATTGATTCTTGCCATACTTGAATTTGGACAATTTAGAATACCTTGTTTTTATTCTGTTTGCCTCGGTGACTAATTATAATCAACACCCTACTTTAACTTTGTTTAACTCGATTTTACTATGTCTCTAATTAACCTATACCCATCTATCATCAGTGGTCTATTAAATTAAATTACTCTATCTCTGCCTACTCACATGTCCATCAGTAGCATGCAGGTTGAATGGGTGGCTGGCCAGCCTAAAGTTCCTTTTCACTTGTACTTAGTCCTCTGTTGGATATCCCTGACTATAGGGCAGGGTTCACTCCGACAGTTATGTGTTTATTTAACATTCTTTGCCTCGAACTTCTCTCTTCTCATCAGCTGGGCGGCTGGACATTGGTCTTCTTGCGACTCACATTTCACTGTTTCCAAATGACCGGATGGCTTTGGGTGACCAAGTCATGTGACCACGTTCCTCGGTAAACAAATGGCAAATCTCATTTTGGGACAGCTTCTGGACTGTCCAATTGTTGCTCCATCAAGAAGGAAGTGAGAAGGGATGAATTCTGAGCTATTGATTCTGGTTTTGGTGATCACTCTTTGTCCTGTGGCCCCACATTGGGTGCCAAATGTCAGACATC
>JBCAUI010157756.1:0-17750 GCA_038406195.1 Haplosyllis anthogorgicola
GTCTTTGGCCTTAATTTGTTGTTTTAGTTCCTTTAATGGCCTAACCAAACAAATACAGTAGAATCTGTTTTCAGCGGAACCCAAATTTTTGGATGGCCAGGATGCTATAAAAGGTAGCAATGCCGTTCAAGACAGATAAAGTAAACATGAATATTAAGGATTCATGTCAGGGAAAATTGCAGTAAAAATAAATAAATAAAAATGCCTCCCAAGACAGATGCCGTTCAAGACAGATTCTACTGTATAATCTAGGCGCATGAGCACATGTGCGAAACAAATTCAAAGAAATTTTCTTGGTGATAGTCTCATTACAACAGTTTACTAACTACAGTAGAACTTCCTTTGGGCGACCACCCAATTTTGGGAAAAAAAGTGGTCGCCAAAGGGGTGGTGGTCTTGTAAAAGAGGGTTATTTACAGTGTAATTTAATGTGTTACGTCTAAAGTCTAGTGGTCTTGCAAAGAGAGGTTGATCGTGCAAAAGAAGGTCCGTCCAAAGGAAGGACAAAATTTGACAAATAAATAAATATAACCAATCTACCTCGGCAGCGGGCACTTTCCACTGAGTCTCTCATCGTCCATGTATTTCTGCAAGACGTCCTGGCATCTCTGTAGTAGAGCGGATACCGCTAGCCGGTTCAGGGCGCCCTCTTCTGTCGCGCTGCCTTTAGTTATAAATGAGAACTGGAGTAGCGTCTCAAAGCACGCCTTGGAGAAATCCTCCCGCAACTTACGACTCGAGTCTGTGTCTGAAAAAAGAAATAGAGTAGAAAATAGCATGAGCATTTGTCTTGTCACTACTTTGTCGAATTACAATGAATTTGGTAACTAATGTGCTTTCTCTGAGTTTTCTTATAACGTTCAACGCTTAGGTTTCTTTAGTGTGCGCATGATTAGACTGGTTGTTTTTTTTTTCAACAAATTGGCACCATTGCATGCACATTTTTATGGTGTGTCCTGTGACCCTAAAGGTTGTAATGCACATGTGCGCAGAATTTTTCATTAGAAACTAGTAACTCCATTGTTTTGTATATGTTCGGGGGTTATCAGACAAGCCTTAAGACCTTTTTCAATGATGAATTAATAGATCTACACGTACTACACTGAAATTACTTGACAAGGCTAGACAACTCCAGCAAACTTCAAAATTGTGGGAGTTTTGTCTACAAGAGTACTCAAATCTCAACAAAACAAGGAATTAAAATTTGACTTACACTTACATGAAAAATGTACATGACCTGAAAACACACAAAGGCTGACAACTGAAGTGCTGTATTTTCTAATAATATTAGAGAAATATAAAAGGGGCAGCCTTGAAGTAAATTATCTATCTGGCTGAATCTCCAAAATTTAATTTCCACACTTAAATTTGGATTTCCACATTTTGGCAGCACATGTACCGAATCTCTTTTGTAAAATTTTCACTTTCGAACCCTGCCACACAAAAGCAACTATTCAAGTTCTGTAAAAAGATTTCAAAGAGGATTACATTATATTGTGTTTTGGCGCTTTTCTTATGCACATTAATCTCTGTCCTGCTTTTGTCATACATGTTGTACATGTACCCTTAACCTCGTACCACCCCTCTCACTCAATTTGGTCATCGTATGATTTACGGTTTATGAAAAGTCGAAATAAATTTTGTTAGTGAGTAAAACCGTACAAATAATTCCGGTTTTATTACCTATGAAGGCGGTAGACGTAGCGGAGTGGATGGAGCCCTTGTTGAGGATGTTCATTATCTTCACCACGAACTCGGACGGAACACTCGTCGCATACGGCAGAATGTCGTCCCGTATCAACTCTACCACCTGTGGATGGTTAGCACAGACTTTTTTATTTCATTGTTTGTATTACATTTCCCGTCGCGCTTTGAAATAGGGATTTCAGAACAAGAAATTGAGACTGAGAATTTTTATTTATATTTTAATACTTTGAATTTTCAGAGATTAAGTTCAATTTTTATTTTACTTTTTTTTCCTGTCACTGCATTTTCAAAATTCTGTCAGTTAAATGAAATCCGTGTGATTAAAAAAGAGGGTCATATTTGAAACTAAAATTTGTTAGCAATTAAGCTTGAAATAAAGTTTCGATAAAATTCCTGGCTTGAAACCTGGCGGCAGAGTGTTCCCAAGTACAAAACAAAGGTACCAGTGGCTCCACAAACTGAATGCACGCTGGTACCAAACAAGCAGCTGTTACTGTCGCCATTTCCATCAGGATACTTGAACTTAACGTTTGATCTTATTTCAACTTGAAAGTTTATACTACCGGTGTAAACAGCTCCTGTGAACGAAAAAAGCGGGAGATCATCTAAAACTGTACTCTCAACGTTCCCATGCTTTAAAAATGCGTTCTTACCTTGCAGTCAATGGCCTCATCTCTTTGAAAATCTTCAACCGACAAAGTGGAGGGTGGTGGACTAGAAAATTAAATAGAAAATATTACATTTTGCCTTTATCCTTTTATGGAATGAAAACTCATTTCGGACAAGTACTAAGTGAACTAAATTACTTACTGTTGAGAGAAGAGGAAATCTTCCAGCGTGTGCGCCAACTCCATCCACATTCCTTCAAACGGTGACACTACAAAGTGTACGGTTAAATTAATTAATAAAATCTGATTGACATAAAATAGCGTTTTACTACAACAAGCATCACTTTTTTGCTAAGGTACCCTCTTCACTCTTTTATCCAGCGTAATGCAGTCTACGTTTTACGTTATAGCTTTATTTATTCAGCGGTTGCCAGAGAGGCACGCACTGGGCAATTTGAGCAACCTTTTGGTGGGATTCTCGTATCTGCTCCTAGAATGGCTACCGCGAACATTAAATCTTCCAGTTGGATACAGAGAGGCACAGGCAGACAGACAAACACCCTCGTCTGTATGCACATACACTTGTCTCCAGATAATCCGATATATTTGATTCGAATTAAGCTGGATATCAAATTATCTGAGTAATATAACATAGTGGTCAATGTGGAGTGAAGTGAAAATTTTCGGGAATATCGACTTATCCGAGATCGAATTATCCAGGGACAGGTGTATTTATTTAGCTGCGCCTAAACAATCTAAACCAGACCTTCACAGTACCAGTATTACATGGTGGTTCTCACCGGGTTTCTCTGGAGTTTTTGCATCTTTGTTTATGATGTTAGAGAAGACTTGCGTCAGTTTGTCCTGTCTGGAGGTGGGTCCCATGATGGAAGATAACAGTTTCGTTTCCTCAACTTTGTGAAAAGCACGAAAAAATCAATAATTTTGAAAATTAGAACTTGTGTTCAAACAATTAGCTTATTCTTTTTAGCATTTTGCGCAATTCCGATAACAAATATGTTTTTTTAAGTTAAATTATTCACCAATTAATCATTTATTTACATTTAGGCTCGACTTTTTAATTTGTTGGATTACGTTCCAGCTGCTTCCAGAAATCAAAATTTGTAAAACAAAAATAAACTTAAAAAACATAAAAAAAGAATAAAAGTTTTAAATTAATCCCAAAATTTTAACTTTTCGTCACTTTGTCCAATATCGTTTAGAAAAATTATCAATTTTGTTAATTTTAATCAAAATGTAAAAATACATAGCAAAGTCAATTTTATTTCTGGTCACCGCCTTCAAAAATTTCCTGCATTGAAATGTAATCCAAATAAGTCTGGCCTATTTAACTTTTTACAAAAATAAAATTTGATTCTCATCCCCTACCCCCGGAAATTACTAATAAAAATCAATATACCAGTCCACAAATTAAACGAGACAAACATGTACAAACTTATGTTCTAATTATTCACCAAATTTATTTCTAAGGAAATCAAAATGTATCTTCCACCACGAGATCACAACTTATTGTTCAATTCTTTATCAAAACATAAAATCACCACCACATAATAAGCAAAAACACTTATACTGTTGGTATACATTTATTATTGGACAATATTGGAGAAAGTTTCTCCGTTTGCTACTTCTATTTTTAAATGCAGTCGGAAAATTGGCTGATGTAAAGTAAAGTCCCAAGGGCGCGGGAAAGTCTCAGACTGGTGGCGACATCTACACTTACATTGACGCGCGCCCTTGAAATCTTTGCGCGGCCGTTATGAAATTCACGTCTAGGACGTGGCGCCCTCTTTACCGGTAATTAATTTTAATGCTGCCAATACAGGAATTCCTGAATTGGCCACTGTCAGGTATGAAGAAAAAAATAATTTGTTAAAATGTTACCGTTTTTCCTGGCAATAGGCAGTCCCACATTGAGTATGGTGAGGAGAGAATCGATCACCAGCATCCAGGTGGTCTGGGAGGGACATCCGTACTTCAAGGCTAGAGGCATACGGAATGTCTGTAAATAGAAGAGACAGGATTTTTATGTTACTAAATTTGAATATGTTGTCATTCTGATGAAAAACTGACCTAAAACGCCATATTCTTTCGTCCGTTCACCGACAATCGCCATGCTTTCGATTAAACACGTACCGTATTCCCTCCTAGACCATTTTTTTTTAAATACTAAAAAAATACTAAAATGCCAAATTTCATACAGGTAATGGTAATGGTATATTTCATAGGCCAATTACCACTTTGTTCATTTTCGACCATACTATATTTATTCCATGAGTTTAATAAACAAAAATCAAAGGAATATGAAGAATATCCGTACTTTTTGTTTTTGCATTTATACACAGACTTTGTTCATTATTTTCGTTCCAAAAATAGGGCATGCCATAATTGTAGGGAATGCGGTACTTCTTCCATACATTTAACGTCCAATCGTTTCCCTTTTAACTTTCACAGATTCTTTAGCCAGTACAGCTCCCTGCTTGCAGGTGCAAAAGAATAACATTGAGGCGCAATTTACGTGGTAACTAAGCTATTTACGCGTCTTTGATTCAAACGTTACGTCATAGAAAGAAGCCATCTCCTCTTAGAACTCATCTCAATTTGATACTTCCTAAAAGTATCTATTATAAAGCCATTACCCAGCCCACTTTCTGTTATGTAACACTAAAGAACAATAGGAAAGAAGAAAGAGACGAGAAAATGCTTTGGGGTAAATACTTTCCGTAGTTTTACATTACTTAATGCAATAAACAACCCAGCATTTGGTGGTTATTTTTGTGTAATTCTTTTTTTCTTCTGTTGAGAAAGATTATCATAAAATACAAAAAAAATATTCTGTGTAATTGCTCAATATTTTCCATCGCATTTTTTAGTTTCTCCAAAAAAAACAAAAAAAAAATCAAAAAATTAAATAAATGTTCAATGATTGTTGCTTTGATTGTGAAAATTGTGAATGAGGCTTTCGAGCAAAACATCAGTGATCAAGTGAATTTCTTGAGTGATTCAATACATGTAATTACATTTTGTTCTGAATTCATTTTTCCGAAAATTGGAATAAATTAGTAAAGAACTGCGTCATAACATATAATTCTTACCTTCTCAAAGTCCGGATTTTACCAACGTATTTTAATGTTGCGAAAATCGCACAAAACTGCTTTCACGAAAATATGAATTTTACATTTGGTGGATCCCACATGATTGAAAATACATAGTGTCGCGATGAATGTCGCGAAAAAAACCCTCTTTTACACAACACTTTTGTGGTCCCATGTTTCCCTTTCCGCTCTCACACCCAAAATCAAAAACTACCACCCACTTTGACTGTAAATGAATACCAGTATTGAATCATAATTCATAAATTTGAGGAAAAACCAATGGGTATCAATCATTTTCCCCCCACCTCGTCTACCGACTAAAATTACCGGACAAGCTACTAAAATCACCTTCACTCGTATGCTCTTATGTAAAGTTGGCACAACCATCTTTATTATGGGTTGACCAGGGTTCAGTACTCGTCCATGGGGTCCAATGGGACCACCTCTAATAATTGTCTTTGAAACAATATTTGAGCCTCAAGCCCGATAGGGGCAAAGGCTCTCTGTATTCGCGAGATGGTGTTTTTGGTTTCTGACGGATTTAGAGCCAAGCTACACAGACTAGAGTCATGCTGGACAGACTAGAGCAAGCCGCACAGAGTAGAGTCAAACTATTTCAGATCATAAAAGACACTTTCTGGCAAAAAAATCTTTGTATCCTAGTGTTGGACTTAGAGAATTCTTGCTAAATACGGCATGAGGCTCTGTGCACCGACAGGTCATTCCTTGTTGTTCTTTGAAACAATATTTGTGTATATAATTTACCAGATAAAAGAAGATCCCCTCGGAGCCCCGTTATGTAAGACATTTACAATACAACTGTAGGAAGAAGTGATTCCGGTGAAACACTGAGACACTTATTTGTGGAGTCCCGTCCAACTAATAAACTTTGAGTAGTGCATTGCATAACGTTATGAGGTGTATCATAGAATTTCATGTTTTCAAAGTGAGTACTTTGTGTGATAGTTAAGTATTAGACAAGTACTTAGTGACTTTACAGCTATACAATTGAAAATCCGCTTGTAGGATTATGTAATAATTTCCGACATATACATCACATAAAGTTTGCATTTTTGTGAAGAAACTCGGCCTCAAACAGTCAAAATATTGATAGCATCAAGAATTGCTGAATAACTGCTGTTTTTTGTTTATTTTGTTTTTGTATCGTAAAAAACTGAATGTATGTTTCAGGGTAATATTATTACAGCATAGAATCCTACATCGAAAGTAAAGAAAATCCTGATTTAAATAATTTTTCTAATTCTATGCAAACATCTCCTAAAGTATTAATTCTTTCGAAATATTCTACCTTCATCTTCTCTACGGTTACCTTCATAATATGATCTTAATTTGTTAATTAGTCATTATATTTTAATGGGGATTGTAATACTTTCATTATGTGTGCATTCCGGCTTAGTACGACCAATTTATTAACTTTAATGTATCCGTATCCTGGGATTAGAAAATACTGTGTAACGTCCATTCAGCATGATAATCTCACAGGTTATTCCGTAATATTTTATGATGCAACACATTGACTACCAATACAGATATGGATGATATTAGTTATGCAAGGGGAACGGTATATGGTACATAATTCAGAGGGTACAATTAAGTGACCACTATCGATTGAGATTCCAGTTTAGTGTAATGTTTTAAGTTTTAATGTCGTATGACATGGCCTTGAAGAGAAATATCTATTCATTTGACATATATGGTATATTGCTGTTTTCTTCCCTGTACATACTATTCTCCGTTGTATAATGTTAACTCATTAAATGTTATTATAAATCTCATAACAGCTTTTTGCCAAATTGTGAGCTGTTATCTTTGATCAAAGTAAAATGTAAGATAAAGCATAAATGCTTTATTATTTAATGACGTCTAAACTCAAGTTATATTCGCGCCTACATGTACATGTACAATTACTCAATTTCATCAAGTCGATTATGACGTCAGTTACTTAATAACATTGTGTATCAATTATTCAAAACCAATTGAAGCTGAACAGTTTCAATTTCAGAAAGTTCCTAAAAGTCAAGTACCTTTACGCAGTCATTGTGCAAGTATGCAAGTATCTGTCTAAAGAAACTTACTTTTACCTGTATGTACTGTACATCTATTCCACTTCGGTAAAGATACATCAGGTTATATAATTATGTGGTTAATTCTAGTCCGTAATGAATAACAGCAAGTAACATTGTTCTTACACTAGAAATACCTGACGTTAAATCATGGTGTGGTAATCTATCTACTAGAGAAATTAGTTACACTGCAATGAGAGTGTGTTAGTATTGCAGGTGCACGTAGAATGCAATGCTACGTAACTTTATAAAATCATGACTTGACATTAGGTATTTCTTGATTTTCCCCTGTGTTCCTGCATAATACATGTTAACCATTAATAAAGTCCTAGAAAAATATCTAAGACCAAGTCACAAAGGTAGAAAGTTACGTGAAATTGCAAGTATAAGGGTAACGTATTCGGTTTTACTAATTTGATTTCAAGTGAACGAAGTACTAGAGCACCAAAGTAATACTTATTTTATTATAACCCAAATTCAGTCTCAAGCAACAACATTTAGGAGTACTGTTTTGTCTCTTTCTTTCTTTCCCCTTTAATATATATTTGTGACAACTGTGACATTTTCTTCAATGTTTTCCCCTGTGTTACAACTTTGGGGCCATTGGTACCCCTCTCTTGGACTTCGATGACGGAATTAATCGGTCGTCTGTTTTAGTTTTCTTTACATAGATGTTCATTTCCTATTGTAAACAGTAGAAATTTAGTAGAAATCTTACACCTTTACTTTTCATGACACGCAACTGTCATCGAATTTCGGAGTCAGGGGAACTAGCAACACCTCAGGACCTAATGAATCTAACATTGCCACATTAAATACCTAAACAGGATATAGGCAGCTTGGGGCCTTAATTAGTCACAAGTCCCATCCTTACTAATTATATTAAACCTCCCCTCTGGGGCCCCCTACCTCCGTGACATCTTAAAACTATCAGCAAAATGAGCAGAATCCCATCTGAGTTATTATGCAGAGAAAAATAAAACTGATTTTATCCAATATGGAAGTTGAGTTGGTGAAATATAATAGTATTAGTCGCAATTAGAAGTAGGAACACGTGGATACTGGACAGCTCATCTGAAAGATCTGTGGCGAGGTGTTGCACCTCCAAAAGAATTTTTGCGAAGAAAATTGCAGCATTTTGTATTTCTAATGATTTTGGCTCCACACCAAATTTGCAACACATTTTTCGATTTTATTGTGCGTTTCTTTAAAAAAACAAAAAACGCCGCTAGCAGAACCCGGTCTTTACAGAGGATGAGTGTACGACTATTTGCCGAATGATTTTTTAAAAATTTTGTTGGACCAATCCATTTGTGGGATCACTGATTACACCAGTTTTGGACCTTGTGTGACCTTACCCATGGGTTCTAAAGCCAGGGTGGTTCTGTCGCCTGCACTCTTTCTTTCTTGCGTGCGGTGATCCCAAGGATCACATCTGGTGCTTCACCTGCCTTTTCCAACAACGCGGCAGGCTAACCTTCTGAACACAAGCAGAGGGGGTACCGGCAGTGGGGCCCGAACCCAGGCAATTCGTACGATCCTATTCTTTAAGCGAGTGTGCTACCACTCAGCCATGGTCGGCCGGCTCACAGGGCAACACTTGATCCCTGACTCTTATCACCACATGTCGCATACTTGCGCCGTGGACACCCGGACGGCACCTTGACGTCAGTCTCTCATCATCTGCCGCAATTATCACAATCCTTTCAAGATCAATTGACATAAATACCTGCTAAATGCCCCGCAGTAATTGTCTCGCATACAATAGGATTAATTCTGGATGAGATTAGAGAGGTTGAGTTACACGTTTTTCTCTGCCCTGTATGTGCACTATTCCAATAGAGTAGATACAAACAATGAGTAGATACAAAGCAAGAAAAAAAAAAGTCAAATGATTCCACCTTAGTGGCGAACGTGACGCTACTGAGTTTTTAAAGTTTTTGTTGGACCAGGGTCCATTTGTGGGGCCACTGATTACCCCTGTTTTGGACTTTGTGTGACTATCCCATCTAGTGTGACACCAGTCTTTTCCACCAATAAGGGTGTACACTATACATGTGCATACGGCATGGCTGGCTGGGCTCCTCTCACATGCATCAGCTGGGATTAGAACTCCTGACACAGTGGTGAGCTGCTCAGTGAGGCGTGACTAAGTCAAACGTGCTAACCAACTGAGCTCTTCTGCCCGCCCTGTGATGCCACTGAGTTACTCGGTGGTTTAACAATAGAACCTGCTTTGAGAGGCCACTCTTACTCATAATTTATATTGGCAGTAAATGACCGGTGGCCTCGCAAAGCAGGGTTGATTTAAATAATTTATCTACGAGAAAAATACAAGAAAACCCGTACATATTGGCCTTAAATACCAGGTGGCTGCACAAAGCAGTGACTTGTTAAAGCAGGTTCTACTGTGTACATTTGCAGCTGAGGTGAAATCTCACTTACAAGTTGACGTAAAACGGGTGACTTGAACTCTCAAATAAGTGCTAAATGCCCTGCAGTCACTGTCTCCAGGACAATAAGATTAATTCTGGATGACAATAAGAGCGAACGCCCCTCAAGGATTTTACTCACATAATGGCAATAATAACTATCCGCGACAAGGCGGCCTCAATTATCAAATAGCATTGTTGAGTACCTTTTCCCATAACGGATTGTACGCGGTTTTTTTTTTTTCTGAAGCAAAAGATTCAAATCCAGAAGCACCGCATCCGGTTTTACGTTTTTTCCGTGCACTCTAAACCACAAAATGGCAAATCGGAAAATCTAAAAGGTCCCAGAAGTACTGATTTTGTGAATAAATTCGGCGCGGCCAAATAAAATCAGATTTTATTTTACAGCTTTTAAGTCACGCTGTATGGTTTACGTTTCATTCTTATTCTTACACTTTTTTGGGGCGGGGGGGGGGGGTGTTAGAGCTTTTAGCAAGTGGTTATGTATGCATTCGATCTTAGCAACACCCACTTCTGAGCTTCTGTTTTGAATTTTCAAATGAATTTAACAATTTGAATTGACCCCAAGGCTTGATACTAATACTACAGCATAGTAAGGAACACAGGATACATTTAGTTTGTAATTAATACAATAACTGAACGCAGATGGTGTTTTTTATTGTTTAGTATCAGCCTAATACTGTATTTTTTCAAACTTCAAAGCGCTTATAATTTGTCATTTAACTATGTGATAAAAAATTACGGTTAATGAAGATATATACTGAATGTCAGATCATTTATTTTAGCAACATGTTACCAGGTTAATTTGTAATTTTTAATGTAACACTACCCCATTGTAGTTAGTAAGTGATAATAATGCTCTCAAATAACAAAGGAGAAAATAATAACTTAACCACATTCAGTACCAAGCCGGACTAACAAGAAAAAACGTAAATCTATTTAAAATAAACAAATCCCAACAAAATTCAATAGCAACCAGTTTATTTTACTAATTCCTCAGCAAACTGAAGAAATCTTCAAACGGGGTTAGAAGAAAGTGGACACTTAAGTATAAATTAAAAACTTCCTCCAATTCAACAGAAGCAAGAGAAAAAAGTTCACGACCTTTGTGGTTGGTCTGGAGCTGATTAGGACTTTGATAGATGAGCCGAGCCTTGGTTACGTAACGTTACTGGGTCTGTTACCAGGCAGTAGGCATGGTTACACAGCCACCAATAAACTGTTACTAATCAATTTGCAGGGATTATTTATCAGTAGAGGGATAAGTTAGTACTCAGTTATATACCTCTAAATCGTTTTATTGAACAGCGCCGGGTAAATTAAGTACTTCTACACAAAGTGATCAAATGATTACAGGAATAATCGATAACTACAAGTAACATTTCTGTCGTTAAAAACTCTTTACTTTGGGCTACAAGTTTTTGGTTGAAAGAAAAAATAGGTCCAACTGGACCTGAGCTCATTTGGCATTATCAAAAACCTATGATGATTAAGTCACAATATCACATGGAATTAAATAAAGTGTCTAAGATCAAATCTACAGATGTGATTTGTGAAAAACACAAATATGACTGCCAAACTGCAAATGTAGGTAGCATCACTATAATTTTTATAAGGCATTAAGAGGGTATCTAGATACAAAAGACTGCCACATATGAAGTCTGTATCTTCAACTGCAAGTCCAGGAGCAAAGTTCAAAGCAAAACACAAATATGGCTGCCAATTTGAAAATAATGGTCACAGCAGCATAATTTTTGCTAGGCTTTGAGATGGGACATAGGTGCATGTGTGTAAAGTATCAACAGTGTGCTCAGGGTGAGTGTGCACAGACAATGCCAATGCCAACAACATCAATGACGGACGACGGACAATTCATGATTCTACAGGCTCTTTTGCAATTATGTCAAATGAGCCAAAAATGTGACCAAATTGCTAGCGTTGGCTTCTTATTCTTCAGTCGATTCAAATTGTCAAAACTTTGCCCTGAATCAGCAGTCATTTTCCCTGACCAAAGAATACAGCAGTACTTCTTTGGAGTGGCCACCCTTTTGAAAGGCCATTCCTACTTTTCGGCCAATTGGCACTACAAAATTTGGTGGTTGCTTACGAGGATTTCTACCGTTATACTAGTCTAAACATATCCCCATGGCAATAAAACAAAATTCAGTTATTTCACGGAAATTTTGATGGCTATTTTTCATTTCAGTGTAGACAGACGGGAGATGGATAACACCAGTGTAACACGTGACAAATACTGTTCCCGCGCCTTCCTCCCGACGGACCGGTCATGTGCCGACAACATATGATAAACACAGGGAGAAGAGCCTCAGTCTCACGCAGGTCTCTCCCTCCCTCCTCCTTCACCCGGTCCTACACCTCCCCGGTCCCTCCAGTCCTTAACCTTATTACAAATCCCTAACTCCGTCTTATAATAATTATTCGAATTAACTTAAGATAAAAAGTTTGGGTTATACTTCTGTACTACCACCTGAAAGTACCTTCTGGAGCTGAGTTTCGAAAACCCTAACCGGATCTTTCTCCATAACTGGTTATGAAAATTTTGCTTCGACACCAGCTCTTGTATCTTCGCATCAGAAAAGATGATATTAGAAAATCTCTTACTTTGCATTACTGCAAAAATAATTCCTTTTTTAAATAGGGGCATGCCATAATTGGAGCGAATTCGGTATTTTCAATAAAGTAACGGCAGAGTAAATGTACATGTACATATTTAATGCCTTCTTCCGTTACAACAATTAATTTCTTAGCACATATTACAAAGAAGGTGCCATAAATTATCTCTCTTCCTGATAAATGTACATAACATTACGGGACAAGAATCATGTTACAATTTAATTACACGAAATATGATTTATTGCACGAATTATTCTACAAGTTATAATCACTTGCATAAGTTAACACCACAACATTCTCATCTAATCTATTGTAACATTTTTTCGGTTGAATTCTTCGCGCCAATTTTTTTTTTTGTTTGTGTGAAACCTTTTTATGAACTTTACGCATTAAGAAGCCCTCTGTATGTATGTGTGTGTGTGTGTGCGTTAGGAATAAATTTAAGAGATTAAAATGTTATTTAAAGATAGACGGATTAGAATACTTGTAAATTTTCATCAAAGAAACCTGAGCATTCGTCCTAAGTGCATAACGCATCTCTACATTAACATGTATTATGTAAACTTACGGAAGATTCTGCTTCTCTTTTTTAATGCATCATGACCCCTGAGGGTTGTTAGGCCAGGCCTTTTTATTTGTTGGACTATGTGACATTTCGATTTTTTCTAATGGCGACAGGGTTCCTACTGAAAGTTCACAAAAAAGATCCTTGGTGTTCGAAAAGACTTAAGACTGTTCACAATTTAGCCTTCAATTTATTCATTTAATATTTTTGAGTGCCTTCATTAATGTTTTATTGTCTATCGAATGAAATTCGATAAGACTATGTGGTCGTCCACCTGAAAAACAAGGGAAAATGGAAACTTTGTTTACAATTACAAAACGAAAATGTCTTGTTGCTGTTGCTAAGGATGACATCAGTTTTATAATGTCATTCGATAGACACATGACGTTATGTTCCGACGTAAAGGCCTTTCTAGTTGTCAAATTAATCCCTGATATTCATGTTTATTTATCGTCGTTCACTGAATTTTGGCTCCAACAAATTAAGGTGACAACTTTTACAGCAGTAACTGACCAATTTGAGATTTGGGATGATGTGGATAAATAATTCAGGATCCTTGTGTATTATTTGTATGGTCTGGTATCCATTGTACTGTTTGACCAATTACCATAATGCCGCGCACAAACATATCGGATAACCGTCAGACGTATCGAATACCGCTTACACAAACCGGTCTCCAGCCCACATCCACAGTACCTACGTCCCCAAGGTCAGTGCGGATTCCCAACTATAATGTTATAACGTACCGAGGGTCAATGTGAATTTTCAGCATGTAACTGTTACAATATACAACCTTTGGACACTGAAAAGATAAAGGAGTCCAAAATGCTGACTGTGAGCGCCGAGGTCAATCAGTGCTGTGTTGAGCAGCTTAATCCTCAGTGCGCTAGTGCAGCAGAATCATGCAGGGTATGCAGGTTTACAGCGGCACTACTAAACCAGTGAGAACATTCTTGGATGGGTAGATTATAGCGATCGTTGAATTTCATAATACGTCGCTTTGCGAAAGAAAAAGCAGACAAATAACCATTCGGCTGTACATCTGTGCATCAGATTGACATATCTGCTTGGGCAAAGTCATCTCAAGGCCAAGACTCGGGTACTAGTGGCCCCAGGAAATGGTTGTGCACTGATCCCAGAGAAGTTTTTTTTTCCTAATTAAACCTAAGATGATCTACAATATGAAGATAACCAGACAGGAATGATGAATTCAAATCATGTATGTTTGTGTAATCCCTAAAATATTCACCACGACCCGACAAATGATTTCGAAGAAGTCGCTAAAAGATTTTTCATGATTTATTTAGCACCATGTTTGGTAACATTCCTGCACAGTGTGTAATGCGACACAATGCTGTGATAAACACGACGTTACGTTTTGTCCGATTAATGTTTTATTATCAATCATTTACCAATGTTTTTATCTACATGTACATGTGATATCCCAACAAGGCACCGTCAACAAAACATGGTATCTAAGAATGTACCACCACCAGTGTCCGTAACGTTTTAGGCCGTGGGGTTTCTGGTTCTCGGATTACATGACCCGCCTATTTGAATTAATAAATTCTCACAGGTGTCGGGAAATGTTTAAATAAAAGCCTAATTAGAGAGATATGAGGTTTAGTGCAAAGATAGTTTGCTGACTGTGAGCGTGGACTAGGTTTTAGCACAGGCAGCACAGCTGGCCACTAGGTTGTAACCCAGGTGCAGACTACAGTGGAACTTCCTTTGGGCGGACCTTCTTTTGCCCGACCAACTTCTCTTTGCAAGGCCATCATACTTTAGATGCAACACATTACAGTACACAGAAAATAACCCTCCTTTGCAAGACCACCACCTCATTGGCGACCACTTTTCTTCCCAAAATTGGGTGATCGCCCAAAGGAAGATCCACTGTAACAGCAAAAATAGGATTACTTAGCTGACTTGAAACACAGCAGTTTATCGAACGCTCACTGATTAGATTGTCTCCTCTAAATCTATTGTGCTCATAGTGCTCATTCCACAGTGTCCACCCTTTTGTTGGGCAGTCCCCCCTCCCAACCACCTCCCTCCTCATTTTAACTAACTCCTTTATCCTCCACCCATCGTACCCCGTTTATTTCCACCGTGATTGATTTACCTGGTGAATCGAATTGATTTGAATTCGACATATAAATGAAAAAAAAAATAACGGTGAATTTTTCGTGACTGTAGAGGTTTTACGCAGGTTCCACCAGTGTGTTCGTTGTGTCGGAAAAATAACTTCAGATAAGACGTGGGAAACAATGATGTCATCGACCTGATATTTCATACGGTCTATAAGGGAATTACTTTGGCACGTTTTTAATGAGATACAGTATGTAGACTATTTAATGCAGTATTATGTACAAGTAATGACGCAGGTGAAGACAATAGGATTTACGAACAAGCTATCGCCACACGTGCCATATTCACCGACATGGATAGCTTTTATTTGGTGAAATGGATTCAACAGACACCTTAGTCGTGTATGTGAAGGTATCAAAAAGAGAAAGAAAAAAGAAAAAAACATTGGGATTTTCAAACATCTTTTGATGCAAAACAGACCTATTGATATTTGCCAAAGTTTCCATATTTTATTTTATAACGGTGTACAAGTCATCCCGCTTTGCTCGAACTTGGATAACTCGAACTTCATGTGAACTTGAGCGTTTTAAGATGTCATATCTAGAAGTATGTAACTTTAACGTTATGGATAAACGTTTTAACTCGAACTTCTGCTCATCACGAAAGTTTTGGAGCTACCCTCAAGGGTTAGAGCTAAGCAGGATGACATGTATTTGGGTAAAACACTCAGAATCATTAAAGAATGATGCAATGAACGAAAATTTAAGCATGTGATGGTAAATTAGGAAAGCGAAAGTTGTCTTCGAGGTTTTTGCAAGAAATAACTTGATTTGGTATTTAATTCGTTTATATTTTATGATTGCAGATCCAGAGGCTGTAGACATCACTTCACAGACACACACCATACACAATGAGGGAATACAAACTAGTCGTGCTCGGTAGTGGTGGTGTAGGAAAATCAGCGCTGGTAAGAAATCTTTTATATTGATGATGTAGAAAAATGAGTGCAGTTGGCCACATATCAGTGGCCTCTCAAACGAGTGACCTCTCAGAGGGATGTCTACCAGCAAAAGAAGCTGATTGGAGCCCAAGCTTGGGTCTACGTGAAAGACACGGCCACCCCCCCCCCCCCACCCCGGGATTCTACCATTTCTTATTGATATGACGAGTTAATTATTTTGCGGGAGTGACATTTACGAATAAAACACACGAGAAAATTAGATGTACAGTGTTGAGTCGGACGTACAGTGGGTGGGTGGATAAACTAGATTGCATACGTCACGTCTCTTTGTACAATTGAATGGCAAGTTGCTGCAAGTCTTCTGTTTCACTATTCTGTGTCACACTTTCGAATCATACGTTGTAAGGCCAGGCTTTTTTTTATTTGTTGGACAGTTGTAAAAAAATCCTTCACTGAAATATAGTCCGACAAATAAAAGTGTGCGCATGTATCAGTCGACAGTCACGTCGGCCTATCTGTTGGCACAGTAGAACTTGCTTTGAGGGACCACCCTTACGCACAGTGTTAACTGGCCGTGAATAACAGGTATCCTCACAAAGCAGTGATAATGTTAATGATTTATCTGTATCAAAATATCAGAAAAAAGATACATGCTGGCCGTAAATGCCAGGTGGCTGCACAAAGCAGTGGCTTGTTAAAGCAGAATCTACTGTACATCAGACTGCATCTCCCACACAGAGGGCCATGGTTGATCCTTGGCCGAGGCACATTAATCGCAAGTTTTCCGGTATACCACGATCAAAAATTGGTACTGGCAAATTTTAAGTGAGCTGTCTTGTCTTGTGTCTTGTCACATCATCGATCATTCGAAGGTTGGGTGAGTTCTGTTGGGGGTTGGGTTTGTAGATTGCTGTAGAAAACCTAACGGATTCTTGAAACGGTGTATAACTTTAATAATTCTACTTTAAATAATATCACCAGCAACTTTGTTAAATGTATCGAGAAAAGATTTTATATGTGCAGATATCACACAAAGAAGTAATTCAAATAAACGTATGAAAGAGTTATTTTATTTCATTAGAACGGTTTGATGCTAATTGTGTCTGAAATTAATACATTTGTAGCTATTGCAGCGAATTTAAAATGCGTCAAACGAATGATGTAAATTCCTTTGTCTTCACACAGATTTTGTAAGAAATGCTTTTAAAATTGCATTCAAGGCTAGACAAAATTTTAAAAGCCTTAAAAATGATGACAAAACTTTGGTTAAAAGTTAATGTTATGAATTCTGTGTCGTCAACAACGTGTTGTGAGGTAAGTAAGTGGTCAAGATATTTAACACAGGCTATATAAGTTTCTTGTTCATGTTACACTTTTTATTAGCCTCGCTCATAGTATGAGCGAGGATTCTGCAACGATGGAGATCTAGAATTGACAGATTTTATGCCATGTTTTGAAACTAGAGGCCGCTGGAGCCACACCCCCACCCCAATAGGGAAAATGCATTTTCAAAAGTTTTGGAATCGTTTTGTAA
>JBCAUI010157867.1:0-17749 GCA_038406195.1 Haplosyllis anthogorgicola
ATCTGGGCTTCTTCTATGGAGTGTCCCAGAATTATGATCAGACCCTGCAGGAGCTGTATGCGATGTGCCAGTACTCAGGTGAGAGCATTGGTGACTTTGCTGGACAGGTCCTGGATCAGGTGAACCTGGTACATAGCTGTTTCCCTGAAAACTTGCCCTGGAGGGATTTGAACTGTGTCTGCAAGTAACACCTCCGTGGCAGCCTCAGAAATGACTTACACACTGTGGTGTTCTATCTCCAGGACCAGCTTGACAAGCTTACTTTCGACAAACTTTTGGTCAAGATTAGGTCCAGCACAGGGGGCAACAGGTGGGATGACAAGTACTACAAGAAGCTCAGGCCACACCCCACTGGGAAGGCCCACATGGCTGTACTCAGCCGTCTGCATCCAATCAGGAGGGCCCCTGATGAGGATGTTGATGAGAGCCTCATTTTGTTCGACATCCACCTGACCTGGGCTGTGAATGACTGAGGAGAAGAAGCACTGCTGCTTTGGCTGTGGGTCAGATAAACACCTTATCCATGAGTGCCCCACACCCCCCCTTATAAATTGAGATGCCATCAGCTGGTGGGTAGGGAGGGACACAGTTGGCCACATTCAGGTTGATGGTGAACCCTGTCTAGCTTTGATAGACACCGGGTCCACCATAAACTTGATCATGCCAGACTTTGTTACAAGCAGAGGCCTATGTATCTTTCCCCTCTTGGACCTCCATGTGGAGGGCTGGGTGGTCATTGATGGGATAGGGGGCAGCGCTTGGCAGTCATGGGTTATGTGGTAGTAAGGGTCCAAGTTGATGGGGTGGCTGGATTCAATGAGGACCACATGGCCTTGGTGCTATCACACCAGTCAAACCAGAGTTTGTGGAGCACCCTCTTGAGGGTGCAGATGGTCCAGGCTCATGCTGAACAAAGGGCTGAGTTATACCCTTTCTCCCATACACTCGTCAAGTGCCGGGTGCCAATGATGTTCACAGAGGGGCATTTGCGGGTAATGACCACTGAGCTACAGGAAGGGGATGGCCAGCTCCCTGTAGGCATGTGCCTGCAGTCATCCATCACAGAGCTGAAAATAGGATGTCAGAAGATGTCGGTGGTGCTGGAAAACATCACTGCAGTGACATTGGTGATGAAGGTGGGAGCCCCCATTGCATGGGTGGCTACTGCCAATATGGTCCCAGACAAGCACATACTGCTGGGACTGGTGGAGGAACTTGACTGCAAACTTGGTGCCACTGACCAATCCCCTGCACACCTATCAGTTACTGAGCATCAAGACAAGTTGATAGGAAAACTGGACCTGAGTGGCCTGGATACCTGGCCAAAGGCTGAGGCCCAGAAGGCATGGGCCCTCCTGAGGGAATATCATGACATCTTCTCCATTGAGCCTGGTGCGCTTGGCTGCTTGAGTGCTGTGGAACATGAGATAGTGGTTGACAATGAGACCCCCATCAAAGAAAAGTTTTGGTGGATCCTGGCCCACATGGTGGAGGAGGTCCGAGAACACCTGCAGGCCATGCAGGAGGCTGGCACCATCATGCCCAGCAAGAGCCCATGGAACAATGCCATTGTTCTGGTCAGGAACAAGGATGGGGCCTGCAGTTTCGTATCGACTTCAGATGCCTGAACGACTGCACCTGCAAAGACTCCTATCCTTTGCCCTGTATCCAGGAGACACTAGACTACCTACATGGCACCTGCTGCTTTTCTAGCATGGACTTCCTGTCAGGGTTCTGGCAAGTGTTAATGAGCCCAGGATCAAAGAAGTACACCACCTTCACAGTGGGCAATCTTGGCTTCTTCAAATGTGAGCACATGCCCTTTGGGCTGTGTAATGCCCCAGTGACCTTCCAGAGGTTGATGCAAAACTTCCTGGGGGAGCTCAACCTCACCTACTGTCTGGTTTACCTAGACAATGTGATTGTCTACTCAATCAGTGAGGCGGAGCATGTGGAGTGCCTCCAGGCTGTCTTTGACTGCTTCAGGGAGCATCGCCTTAAGCTCAAGCCCTCCAAGTGCCACTTCTTTCAAGAGGAGATCATCTACCTGGCTCCACCATGAGGTGGGAAAAAGGCCCAGCAAGGACAACCTGTGGGCCATAGCAGAGTGCCCCCTGCCTGCCACATACACTGACATAAGGTCATTTGCCAACCTGGCTGGGCACTACTGATGTTTCATCAAGGGGTTTTCTAAGAAAGCGAAGTTGCTCACTGTCTATCTAAAGGGTAATGGCACCAGCAAGAAGAAGGAGAGAGTGGAGTTGTCCAACAAGGCCTGCAAAGCCTTCAAGCTACTAAAGGAGGCCTTGCTCATGGAGCTGGTGCTGCAACTGGCTCATTTTGATGAGCCCTTTCTGCTCCACACCAACACCTCCAAGGATGGACTGGGGGCCAAGTTGTCCCAGAAGGGTGAGGATGGCCAATGGCACCCTGTTGCCTATGCCAGCAGGACATTGAACAAGCATGAGGCCAATTATCACTTGAGCAAGCTCGAGTTCCTGGCCCTTAAATGGGCCATCACTGTGCAGTTCAAGGAATACCTGGCACATGCCTCCTTCACTGTAAGGATGGACAAAATCCTACTCACTTATGTGATGACCTCCCCCATCTTAGACGCCACCAGCCACAGGTGGGTGGCAGGGTTCACTGGGTACAACTTCTCCATAGAGTATGTGAAGGGCACTGATAACCAGGTGGCCAACTCATTGAGTCACCAGACAAGCCAGCTGGAGCCTGATGAGGTGGAGGCCATCCTAGATGGTGTCTGGGTTGGTAATGCTGACAGAGCAGAGACCTTTGCTCCCAAAGTGAGTGGTGAGGCCACCTGCTGGGTGTCTGCCATGCAGGCCTGATTTAAGTCAGTCCCCAGCATGGACTGGGTGGAGGCCCAACATTAGGATGAGGTTATCTGCATCTGTCTTGCTTGGGTATGTACGAAGAGGAAGGGTGCCCTGGCCAAGGCTCTCAGGGGCCTGGCCAAGACAGATGAGGGTGCAGCCTTCCTGCACCTCCAGCAGAGCTTGGTCATGTATAATGACATGGGGCACCAAAGACAGAACAGGACAGTGAGCCTATTGAAAGAGCACTTCTGGTGGCCTCAGATGGTGGAGCATGCCAAAGCCTCCATGCAGGGCTGCCATCAGTGCATCAAACATGAAGGCACAGGTGGCACTGTGCCCTTACATCCCGTAATGGCCACAAGCCCTCTCAATCTATTGCATATCAATTTTACTACAATGGAGTGCACCACTCCCCTAAATGAGCAACCTAGGGTTGTGAATGTTTTGGTCCTAACGGACCATTTCACCTGGTTCACAGCCACCTACATCACAAAAGACCAGAAGGCCAAGACTGTGGCTAAGGTTCTATATGAGAACTTCATGTCGGTCTTCAGGGTCCCCTCATGCCTGCTTAGGGACAGGGGAGCCATCAAGGAGCTGTGTGGGCTGCTGGGAGTCCAGTGCTGCTGCACCATGCCCTACCATGTGCAGACCAATGATCAGGTCAAGCACCTCCATCAGACATTGATGAGAATGTTGGGCAAGCTAGATGAGGAAAAGAAAGCAGACTGGGCAGACCACCTGGCTGAAATAATGCAGGCATATAATTGCACATGCCCTGCTGTCACTGGGTACAGCCCATTCTACCTCATGTTTGGTCTGCGACCCAGGCTCCCTCTCAACTTTTATTTCCCTACAGTTTGGGGAGATAAATGCTTTAAACATGTACCAGATTACGTGGCCTCTATCCAGGAACACCTGCAAATGGCCTTTGATATGGTCCGGCAGTCCCAGTAATGCTGCAATGAAAAAGGCGAAGTACAAGAGCAGCCTGGGGGAGAGGGGCTACACCCCCATTGAAGGTGTCAAGAAAAACCAGGAACATGCCCTTCTAACTATGCTCAAAGGGTAGGAAATTGATGGGCGGAGTTGTTGGAGCTGCCACCATTTGGGCTGGAGACCTATGCCCTGTGGGCTGCAGCCTGAGGGCTGCTTCAGAAAGGCTAATGACTGCAGGCTGCTTACCTGAGTATTGGGCTGACCACCCAATGACATCATCTGGGGGTATAAGACTGACCCATGGGGCTCCCTACCATTAGTTGGATGGCAGCACTCATGCCGAACACATCAAACATCATACACACCATGGGAGCATTTCTCTTGAAGTTACTTAAGGTGGTCTATGACCCTGGCTCCACCTGTGGGGCCTGGAATTCAGTGGCAGGGGCCCCCAAGGGCTGGAGCCACTGAAGCATTGGCTGCTCCCTCTCTGAGAAGGAGCACCCATCATGATACACTGACATGGCACAGAAGGTCATCAAGCACATGCAGCATTGCCCCAACCCCGTGGCCCAGACCCCATGGCCCAGTTAGTGCTGCTGTATGACTGCCTACTCTACTGTGAGTACCAGTGTACCTGGGACATTGCATGGGCAGAGCTGGCCCAACAGGCCCAGCAGGCTACCTTGCAGGACTCTAGCCAGAGGTACCCCTTCTCCTTTATTAACATTTCCTGTCAACGAGATTTCAAGGCCAAACAATTACAAGCTATGGAGGACATTTATGCCCAGACAAACCACCAGACTGCCCTGCTTTGGGACAAGTGGTGTGGGCTGGGAGAGGATGACATGGTCAATGGTGATGCCACTACAGTGGTGCACCAATTCATTCAAATAGTGAATGATGCTGCGGGACATGACATGGACCTCAGTGCTCATATGGAGGCCCTCAGGCTGGGTGACAAGAGCATGGCTGCCGAGAGGAGGTCTCACCTTCTAGGCCACCTGGAGGTCTGGGCTGATGAGGCTCATAGGCTGGGCAGGCATGTGCCATCCTACCAAGCATACCTTGATGGAGGGCAGCCTTCTTCCCAGCTCCAACCACCCCCACCAGATGAGTGTGCTGCAGAGGCTGGGCAGTGCCTCTGCTAACCTGCCATGCACAGGGCCTCTGGTGCTGCTATCTTTGAACATGCTTTTACCCACCTGGAATGCAGTAGGGATGATGTTTGAGCTGCCACCTGGTTCTGCTGGGGATGTGCCCCTTGGGCCCGAGAAGCCCTTGACCTTCTGGGTGAAGCCATGGGTGCTGGAGCTCTTACCTGAGCTGGTGCATCTTGAGGCCAACCCGGCCAGGGGCAGTGAGGAGAAGATGATCATTGAGAGCATAGGAGACCTATTGGGGAAGATGCAGGGCCTTGGGAACCTGGCCCCTGGCCACTTTCTAGTGACATCATAAAAGACATGCTGGTCAAGCTATGCCACTGTCAGAATCAAAGGCAGAGGTGTGAAGACGTGAGGATTGTGGTAGATGAGGAAGAGCAGGGTGCCACCAGGGCCTCCCAGCCCAGAAGCAAGAAGGGAGAGGCCAGCCGTGATGGCCAGCCTTCCCAACAGGGGAAGGCTGGCACCTCTAGGTCACTATCTTGAGGAGGCACCAGGAGATCAGTGTCTCGAGGTGATGCCACAAGACCCAAGTCACTACATCAGAGATTGGGCAGGTCTGTCTCACATAGCTGTCACCACCACCCCAGCCCAGGGCTATGGTCAGCCACCCCGTCACTGGAACCAGTGGCCAGGACAGATGAGGAGTCTGCTCACACCAGCCGGGCATGGCAGCCCAGGAAGTGAGGCCATTGTGCAGGTAAACTTGTGACAGAATGACAGATGGCAGCACTGGAGTGCAGACTGGCTGCCCAGGGTGCCACTGCAGCCCCTTCCCAGGGAGCCCTGCC
This sequence comes from Haplosyllis anthogorgicola, assembly GCA_038406195.1. Classification (NCBI taxonomy): domain Eukaryota; kingdom Metazoa; phylum Annelida; class Polychaeta; order Phyllodocida; family Syllidae; genus Haplosyllis; species Haplosyllis anthogorgicola. Next base: position 5,734 of record JBCAUI010157867.1, read on the forward strand.
CTGAAACTGGGATCCTGAGGAGGAATCCTACACCATGGCCAAGGCATCACATCAGGAGTTGGAGCAGAGATGGGCTCGGGTTTCTCAGCCCTTAAAAGGGGTGAGACAAAAGCCACCTAACACCACTGTAGACCCAGAGGAGTGGCTGTTCTACAGACTGAGCCTAAGCTGGAGAACTTACCCATGCCCACATGGCATGAGGAGCTGCACCCTGTGTGTCCCACCTGACATGCCAAATTGGCTGCCCAGTTGCACCTGGTGTGGGTGATGCCAAGGAGCAGTGAGAGTTTCTATGGCAAGCCACCCATCTTTTGCCCACCTGAGGCACCTCAGTTAAAGTGTCACAAGTTCCTGCCTCCCAGGTTTGAACAACTGGGGTGCAAAGATGTACGGTATGCCTCCGAAAGAGACCACCATAGACTTGTAGCCTATGGAGCTGTGCTGTTGCAGGCCTGCAAGTTCCATCAAGAACAATACGCCATTGGCAGGAAGCTTCCACCCTGTGCCCAAGAAGTCCTCATCTGTATGAAGCCTGTCTTGCCTCTAGACATGGATCACATCATCTGCTGCTTCAACCAGCAATGCCTGGATCACACCCAGGCCCTATTGAGGGGGATTAGACACCATGATGCCGGAAGGTTGCTTTATGAAGACTTGTGGGGAGCCAAACGCACCCTGTGGCCAGGACTCAGATGAGGCTGGGCCCTCACTGAATACACCAGAGTTTGGCATTGGATGAGGCATGCCTGTCACCCACACAATTGTAGGGGGTCCCAGGATGAGAGACATAGAGAGGAGTGCTACATACTGGTGACAGCCCCACTACACCCTAGTGGCCTGACTGGAGTCACCCCAGACGGTCGACTATTGCCCCTACCACCTGCCTTCCCAGCTGGGTTGCCAGCCTCACCAATCCTGACACACACTGATTAACAATCAGATGACCTGGTAGAGGAGGGTGAGGATCTACCAAATGTGTGGGAGTGGGTCACCAGCCCTGCCATGGCTCCCTCGCCAGCCTCCCAGGCCAAGGCCAGTTTCCCCATCCCAGCCAGGCCGGAACACTACTCTGACATGGGCCCCATGCTTTTGGGCTTCCAACATTCGGCTGAGCTTATGATGAGGGACATGGCAATGGCTCTCACCCTGCCTGCCGTCCCCTTGATGGTGGAGTTACCACCACTGTGGACTGTTGAACTGATGCATGACGATGATAATGCCAGCATCCACAGCAACTTTACTATCATCTCTGGTTTGTCAGTGACACAGGCCATGGCTGAGGAGCAATTACCCTTGCCTATGGCCAAGAGGTGCTGCTCCCAACTGGGTGATGTGGACAGTGCCGGGACCTCACCCTGTAAGAGGACCAATTCCAAGTGAAGAAGCAAAGATGTGCAACCAGCCGAGATTGTGTGGCCATGCCTGACCATCAGCAGCACCACCGAAGACACAGCCTTCCCCAATACAGACACAGATTCCATATTTATTGATTTCTGATTCATTGTTTCTCAGTAACTTATTATAACTTATTGTAGATTGCTATAGCCTTTGTAGTGTGACTTGTATTATTGTTATTTGTATTTTTCAGAATGTTTGTTCATTAATAAAGTGTGCCTGAGGATGGGCGTGGTTGTCTGGGGAAAGTGTGATGTGCTGGGGACCCTCATCCCATTTTTCCTGACTTCTGGTCACATGACCAGGCCCAGCTGGCACCTCATGTGGTGCCGACCACCTGGCTCATGCCTGTGCAGCATGGTGCCCAGTGGTCATATACACTGTTGGCAATGGCCTAGCCACTGGGACCAGTATAGTCTATTTTTAGCTCCCTCTTTTGGTTATCAGTACTGTACATGCGTGCCAGCCGTGCTTGACGTGACGTCATCCAAACAACATTATGTCAACCATGTCACCATCGTGACGTCACCCCACCCCACTATAAAACAGCATGGGCACATGCTTGCCATGCCTTTTGACTAGTAGAGCTTCTAGGAGAAGGGTCTTCAGCACATCCTAAGTACCCATAGCAGCCACCCCCAAGGCAGTGTTCAATCGTGAATACCTTTGTCTAAGTCTTGTTTGTCCACACGCCAGCCATAGCTGCCACCCCCTTGCATTATTAACTAATTCCATTGCAGGCTGCAGCCATGCCGGTGGCAGCACTACACCCTAGAGTAGGACAATAGAGTGGGATCACCCCTTTCACGGCAGCCAGTGTTGAGCTGGGAAGAGTAGTTAACCTTGGCACTCACAGTTTTAATGGTATGCAGCAGGCACATGTCACATTTCTGGCATCCCTGGGTGGGCACCCAGAGGTTTGACAAACTATGTTCGTGAGACGTGATCTGGTTAGCAGCCCAATCAAGGGCTGCTATAGTCATGACATGCCTTAAAAAGTGCCAGTGTCTGAATAGGGTGCCAGCCAGCAGTGCCTGCCAAGCATTCTGTGTGAAAGCCAACTGGAGGCTCCCAGATGGCTAGGGAGGAGCTTCCAATAGGGATTGGCTTTACACCTGAGTGGGCTATAGCCTATGATCTCTGGATGAGCATCATGACAGCCATTATGAACCTTCCGGGCACTGCCTTGGTTACCTCGGAACCTACAGTGGAGGGTATGATACAACATCTGGGCTTCTTCTACAGAGTGTCCCAGAATTATGATCAGACCCTGCAGGAGGTGTACGTGATGTGCCAGTACTCAGACAAGAGTGTTGATGACTTTGCCGGATGAGTCCTGGATTGGGTGGAGCTGGTATGTAGCTGCTTCCCTGAAAACTTGCCCTGGGGAGATGTGAACTACGTCTGCAAGGAATGCCTCCATGGTGGCCTCAGGAGTGACTTACATGCTGCGGTATCCTATCTCCAAGACCGGCTGGACGAGCTCACCTTCAACAACCTTTTGGTCAAGATTAGGTCTAGGATTGGGGGCAACAGGCAGGACAAGTACTATGAGAAGCCCAGGCCATGCCCCAGCGGGAAGACCCACATGGCCATCCTCATGCCAGCATTGCCATCTGCATCTCATCAGGAGGGTCCATAGGGGCCTCTGATGAGGATGTCAATGAAAGCCTCATTTTGTTTGATGTCCACCTGACCTGGGCTGTGAATGACTATGATGAAAAGAAGCACCGTTGCTTTGGCTGTGGATCGGATAAACACCTTATCTGTGAGTGGCCCAACAAGGAAGGCCATCGGCAGCATTTAAATGGCAAGGGGGGCCCAAGGACAGGAGGCTGGAACCCCCCAAAGGAGAGTGCCAGGTGCCCTCAGATGAAATCATCCAACTAAGGTCATGCCACGGGTGTGCCCCCCTTTATAAATCAAGACACTGTCAGCCGGTGGGTGGAGAGGGACACAATGGGCCACATTCAGGTTGATGGCAAACCCTGTCTGGCTTTGATAGACACCGGGTCCACTGTGAACTTGATCATGCCAGACTATGTTACAAGCAGAGGCCTACATGTCTTTCCCCTCTTGGACCTCCATGCAGAGGCCAGGTGGTCATCAATGGGATAGGGGGACAGCACTTGGTGGTCATGGGTTATGCAGTGGTAAGGGTCCAGGTTGATGGGGTGGCTGGATTCAATGAGGACCATGTGGCCTTGGTGCTATCACACCAGTCTGAGTTCACGGATTGTGTCCCATTATTATTGGGAATGCCCACCATAGACAGGGTGGTCCAGGTCATCAAAGAGCGCGAGATGGACTGATTGGTTGTGCCATGGGCTAACACCCAGGTGAGCACCCTCTTGAGGGTGTGGATGGTCCAGGCTAAAGCTGAACAAGGGGCCACCGGTGATGTCTCAGAAGCTCTGACTGGGGAAAATGGAGACCCAGTCAATTATGAGGAAGTAGCTACCCTCCTCAAAAAGGTTGAGTTATACCCTTTCTCCCATACACTCATCAAGTGCTGGGTGCCAACAATGCTCACACAGGGGTGTTTGCGGGTAATGACCACTGAGCTACAGGAAGGGGATGGCTGGCTCCCTGTAGGCATGTACCTGAAAATAGGAGCTGAAAATAGGATCTTGGAAGATGTTGGTGGTGCTGGAAAATACCACTGTGGTGAAGTTGGTACTGAAGGTGGGAGCCCCCATTGTGTGGGTGGCTGCTGCCAACATGGTCCCAGACAAGCACATACTGCTGGGACTGGTGGAGGAACTTGACCGTGAACTTGGTGCCACTGACCAATCCCCTGTACACCTATCAGCTACTGAGCATCAAGACAAGTTGATAGGAAAACTGGACCTGAGTGGCCTGGATACTTGGCCAAAGGCTGAGGCCCAGAAAGCACAGGCCCTCCTGAGGGAATATCATGACATCTTCTCCCTCAAGCTTGGTGAGCTTGGCTGTTTGAGTGCTGTGGAACACAAGATAGTGGTCGACAATGAGACTCAAATATTGGTTTTGGTGGATCCTGTCCCACTTAGTGAAGGAGGTTCGAGAACACCTGCGGGCCATGCAGGAGACTGGTGCCATCACACCTAGCAAGAGCCAATGGAGCAATGCCATCATTTTGGTCAGGATAAAGGATGGGGGCCTGTGGTTTTGTATCGACTTCAGACACCTGAATGACCACACCCACAAGGACTCCTATCCTTTGCCCTACATCCAGGAGACACTAGACTACCTACATGGCACCCATTGTTTTTCTAGTACGGACTTCCTGTCGGGGTTCTGGCAAGTGCCGATGAGCCCAGGATTGAAGAAGTACACTGCCTTCACAGTGGGCAATCTTGGCTTCTTTGAGTGCAAGCACATGCCCTTTGGGCTGTGCAATGCCCCAATGACCTTCCAGAGGTTGATGCAAAATCACTTTAGGGAGTATCTTCTCAAGCTCAAGCCCCCCAAGTGCCACTTCTTTCAAGAGGAGATCGTCTACCTGGCTCACCATGTCTGAGGTGGGAATAAGGCCCAGCAAAGACAACCTGTGGAGTGCCCCCTACCTGCCACATACAAATGGCAACAAATTGCCAACCTGGCCGGCACTACTGATGTTTCAGCAAGGGGTTTTCTAAGACAGCAAAGCTGCTCACTGACTATCTAAAGGGCAATGGTGCCAGCAAAATGAAGGAGAGAGTGGAGTTGTCTGACAAGGCCTGAGAAGCCTTCAAGCTACTAAAGGAGGCCTTGCTTATGGAGCCAGTGCTGCAGCTGGCTCATTTCGATAAGCCCTTTCTGCTCCACACTGATGCCTCCAAAGATGGACTGGGGGCCAAGTTGTCCCAGAAAGGTGAGGATGGCTGATGGCACCCTGTTGCCTATGCCAGCAGGACACTGAACAAGCACAAGGCCAATTATCACTCAAGCAAGCTCAAGTCCTTGGCCCTTAAATGGGCCATTACTGTGCAGTTCAAGGAATACGTGGCACACACCTCCTTCACTGTAAGGATGGACAACAACCCACTCACTTATGTGATGACCTTCCCCAATTAGATGCCACCAGCCACCAGTGGGTGGTGGGGTTGGCGGGATACAACTTCTCCATAGAGTATGTGAAGGGCACAGAAAACTGAGTGGCCAACTCATTGAATCACCAGACAAGCCAGCTGGAGCCTTACAAGGTGGAGGCCATCCTAGATGGTGTCTGGGTCAGTAGCACTGACAGAGTGGAGATCTTTGCTCCTGAAGTGAGTGGTGAGGCCACCTGCAGGGTGTCCACCATGCAGACCCAATTTAAGTCAGTCCCAAGCACAGACTGGGTGGAGGCCCAACACAAGGATGAGGTTATCTGCATCTGTCTTGCTTGGGTATGTACAAGGAGGAAGGGTGCCCTGGCCAAGGCTCTAGGAAGCCTGGCCAAGACAGACAAGGGCATGGCCTTCCTGCACCTCCAACAGAGCTTGGTCATGCATAATGTCCTGTTGTACATCAAGATAGAGAGTGAGTCACACCCCATGCTTCTCTTTGTGATGCCCTCCTCACACTGCCAGAAGGCTCTCAATGGCTGCCACTGAGACACGGGGCACCAAGGGCAGAACAGGACAGTGAGCCTATTGAAAGAGCACTTCTGGTGGCCTCAGATGGTGGAGCATGCCAAAGCCTCCATACGGGGCTGCCATCAGTGCATCAAACATGAAGGCACAGGTGGCACTGTGCCCCTACATCCCATAATGGCCACAAGCCCTCTCGATCTATTGCATATCGATTACACTACAATGGAGCACACTGCTCCCCTCAACAAGCAACCTAAGGTTGTAAATGTTTTGGTCCTAATGGACCATTTCACCTGGTTCACAGCTGCCTACATCATGAAAGACCAGAAGGCCAAGACTGTGGCAAAGGTTCTGTATGAGAACTTCATGTCAGTCTTCAGGGCCCCCTCATGCCTGCTTAGCGACAGGGGGGCCAACTTTCTTAGTGATGTTATCAAGGAGCTGTGTAGGCTGCTGGGAGTCCAGCACTGCCACACCATGCCCTACCACATGCAGACCAATGGCCAGGTCAAGCACCTCCATCAGACATTGATGAGAATGTTGGGCAAGCTAGATGAGGAAAAGAAAGCAGGCTGGGCAGACCACCTGGCTGAAATAGTGCAGGCATATAATTTCACGTCTGTCTCATGTCACTGTCTCACAGGGCCCATTCTTGTCAAAGTGAATGTTCAGCTTCCCAATGTCAATGAGCTGGGTCCTCTCAGCCCTAAGGGTCTCTGACTCCAAGGCCCACAGGTGGGGCTGTACATCTTCTATCTCTTGCTGGGTTTGGTTGGCCTTGGTCAGGCTGATCCCAATCCCATTGTCTGACTCAGAGCCACTTTTGCTGCCCTTGTCATTGTCTTGGTCATCATTGTCATCTTCCTTGAAAGTGTCGCTGGGCATGATGGGCACTATGACTGAAGCTTCATCATCTTCATCCATGCTCTCCTTGCTGCCTGAGACTATCCCCACAGAGGTGGGCTCAGCTTCCTCAGCCTCAGAGTCACTGCTGCTGGAGTTCAATTCATCACAGGAGATGGATTTTTCATCATCTACCACCTCCATGACTGAGCTATCACTCACTGCACCCAAACAGTGTTTTGGGACAGGTGAATTACTGCCCAAGCAGTCCTTGCACTTTGTAGGGGGTTGGGGCATGTCTTTGGCCCTCCTGGAGGTGCTGTGGGGTGGAGCCTGCTCCTGGCTGGAATGCCCAGTGGTCATGAGGGCCCTCCTGTTGGCAGGGTCCTCCAGTGCTGTCCGTGTTGCAGACTGGAAATTGCCTGGCCGAACTGTTCCCATGGTGGATGGGGATGAGGGTAGTGTGAATGTGATGGCAGGGCTGTTGCCCCACTGGCCCCAGTTCAGAAAGGCTGCTGCCCAGCCCACTGGGGTCCATTGCTGGTAGTCTGAGGATGCAGCCATACTGGAGATTGCTGCAGACTCTGTATTGTTGTGTTCTTTCTAAGATCATATGATGATACAGGAATCAGGTCTGGGTCTGGGAGTGAGAGAGGCTGGAACTTGATGCCCAGTCCCTTGTATACTGCTGACATGTGGTCCAGGCTAGTGAACCCAGAGAGAGCCAGTTGGTGGGTGGCATTGCTGAAGGCACAGGCATAGTCTACTTCCAGGTTTTTCATGTCTTCAAGGTACTACTGTAGTGCCGCCTTTACGTCCCGGTACTGTTCCACCACCATATCAACATGGCCAGTGTGGATGGTGTCAAGGATGTGAAGGGCCACATTGGAGGCATTGGAGGTCAGGATGCCCCTAATCCTGGCCAAGGTGTCCTGAAGGGTCAGCTCCATCTTTTGGTTTGTGCAGAAGTGCCATACTGCATTGTTCACCCACTGGGCATATATGCCCTGTGTGTAGTCTAAGGGATTGCCACTGTCTGTGGGATGCTTGCAGGTGCCCCTGAAGGTGTAGCCCTCATTTAGTCTACTTGTGTAACTAAGGCCCCTGGTGCCACTGGCTGCCTCATGGGTACCTTGTTCTCATGGGTGGCCTGGGACCTAAAGCCTGCATGAAAGAAGAGTTGGCCATCATGCCCAAGCTGGTCCAGCTGGCTTGCTATGGTGAAGGAGTCAACTCTGATGGGGTGATCCATGCACACAAAGGCACTTCAGATGGTTTCACAGCTTGCAGCCTCCTCATGGGGGAATGTGTCAAAGGATAAGATGGCCCAGCCATCCCCCAAGAGCAGGAGGCACCTGAGGGCCAGGGTTCTCTGGGCTCCCTCATTGGTGGGTCAATGGCAGCAGTGGTTAACAGCAGGACTGCCTGTGGCCACTGGGCCTTATCAGGTGGAACAGAGTCAGGCCGAGTGAACTGGCGGAAGAGGCCCCACATGATCATTAGGTGCACCACTCCCTCAGAGCATGCCTCCATGGGCAGCATGTGCAACTCCTGTAGTATGTCCAGCCCTCCCCAAAGGTGGATTAGAGGCTCTGTCAGCCTCTCCAGGTGACCACAGTAGTGCAAGTAGGATCAATAACTGGGCGGGGTCTGGGCTCCCCTCCAGCAAGGGGGAAATTTGGGTCATCAGCAGCCTCACTGTCCTGGTCACACACTTGAGGACCATCAGGCATAGCTGTCTGGCTGTGGCATGACTAATTGGCCTTTGAGGTGGATTCAGGCTGGGCCAAGCTGCCATCAAGCCACAGTGCCTCCTGTGAGCCATCCAGGCTCTGGCTCAGCTCACTTGTCTTTAAGCCTGGTGGGTGTGAGCCCTCCTTAGGTAGATCATTGGTTTTATCTTTGTCTTGTGGGTCATGGGGAGTATCCTGATTTTCATCATGCTGCAATGAAAAAGGAGAAGTACAAGAGCAGACTGGGGGAGAGGAGCTATGTCCCCATTGCAGGTGTCAAGAAAAGCCATGAACACACCCTTCTAACTACACTCAGGGGGTGGGAAATTGACAGGTGGAGCTGTTAGAGCTGCCACCATATGGACTGGAGCCCTATGCCCTGTGGGCTGCAGCCTGAGGGCTGCTTCAGAAAGGCTAGCAACTGCAGGCTGCTTACCTGAGTATTGGGCTGACTACCCTGTGGCATGTTGACTCCTCTAAATCCAATCTGCTAATGATGAGAAAGACCCATCACATGACCTTAAAGGGTGCAAAACCAAAAAAAGGCCAAATGATGTCATTATGACATCATCTGGGGGTATAAGACTGACCCGCGGGGTTCCCTCCTATCAGTTGGATTGCAGCACTCACACTCACATCAAACATTGTACATGCCATGGCAGCATTTCTCTTTGAGTTACTTGAGGTGGCCTATGACCCTGGCTCTGCCCATGGGGCCTGGAGTTCAGTGGCCAGGACCCTGAGGGCTGGAGCCATGGAAGCATCAGCTGCTCCCCTCACTGAGGAGTGCCCATCATGTTACACTGCCATTGCACAGGTCATCGAGCACACACGACATTGCTCCAACCCTGTGGCCCAGTTAGTGCTGCTGCATGACTGCCTACTCTACTGTGAGTACCAGTGCACCAGTACCAGTGGGCAGAGCTGGCAGGCCCAGCAGGCTACCTTGCAGTGCTCTGGCCAGAGGTACCCCATCTCCTTCATTAACATTTCCTGTCAATGAGATTTCGAGGCCAAATGACTACAAGCTATAGCAGACATTTACACCCAGACAACCCCCCAGATTGCCCTGCTATGGGATGAGTGGTATGGGCTGGGAGAGGATGATGTGGTCAATTGTGATGCCACTATGGTGGTGTACCAATTCATTCAAATAGTGAATGGTTGCACAGGACACGCTAGGGACCTCAGTGCCCATATGGAGGCCCTTGGGCTGGGTGATGAGAGTGTGGCAGCCAAGAGGAGGTCTCACCTTCTAGGCCATGTGGAGGTCTGGGCTGATGAGGCTTGTAGGCTGGGCAGGTGTGTGCCATCCTACCAGGCATACCTTGATGGAGGACAGCCTTCTTCCTGGGAGGGGTTGGCCCCAACCACCCCCCACCAGATTAGCATGCTGCAGAGGCTGGGCAATGCCCCTGCTACCCCGGGCCTCTGGTGCCACTATCTGTGAACATGCTTTTACCTGCCTGGAAGGTGGTAGGGATGATGTTCAAGCTGCCACCTGGATCTGCTGGGGATGCATCCCTTGGGCCTGAGGAGCCCTTGACCTTCCAGGTGAAGCTACTGGTGCTTGAGCTATTGCCTGAGCTGGCACATCTTGAGGCCAACCTGGCCAGGGGCAGTGAGGAGAAGATGATTATTGAGAGCATAGGAGACCTGTTGGGGGAGATGCTGGGCCTTGGAGCCTGGCCCCTGGCCACTTTCTAGTGACATCTGTAAAAGACATGCTGGTCAAGCTATGCCACTGTCAGGATCAAAGGTGGAGGTTTGAAGACATGAGGATTGTGGTAGATGAGGAAGAACAGGGCACCACCAGGGCCTCCCAGACCAGAAGCAAGAAGGGAGAGGCCAGTCACAATGGCCACCCTTCCCACCAAGGGAAGGCTGACACCTCTAGGTGACTATCTCGAGGCAGCACCAGGAGATCAGTGTCTCGAGGTGATGCCATGAGACCCAAGTCAGTACATCGGAGGTTGGACAGGTCTGTCTCATGTAGCCATCACCACCACTCCAGCTCAGGGCCATGGTCAGCCACCCCATCACTGGAACCAGTAGGCAGGACAGATGAGAGGTCTGCTTGTGCCAGCCGGGGGTGGCAGCCTGGGAAGTGAGGCCATTGTGTGGCTAAACTTGTGAGGGAATGACAGATGGTGGCACTGGAGTGCAGACTGACTGCCCAGGGTGCCACTGCAGCCTCTTCCAGTGGGGCCCCAACCCCAGATTCCATGGCAAGGGCTGGTGTGGAGTGAGGGGGTTGAGGAAATCAGGACCCCGAGGAGAAATCCTATGCTATGGCCAAGGCATCACATTGGGAGTTGGAGCAGAGATGGGCTCAGGTTTCTCAGCCCTTAAGAGGGGTTAGACCAAAGCTGCCCAACACTGCCACAGACCTGGAGGAGTGGCTGTCCTACAGACTGAGCCTAATCAAGCTGGAGAACTTAACCATGCCACATGGCATGAGGAGCTGTGCCCTGTGTGTCCCACCCAACATGCCGAGTTGGCTGCCCAGTTGCACCTGGTGTGGGTGATGCCAGGGAGTAGGTACCTCAGATAAAGTGTCACAAGTTCCTGCCTCCCAGGTTTGAACAACTGGGGTGCAAAGACGTATGGTATGCCACTGAAAGAGACCACCATAGACTTGTAGCCTATGGGGCTGTGCTGTTGCAGGCCTGTGAGTTCAATCAAGAACAATACACCATCAACAAGAAGCTTCCAGCCTGTGCCTGAGAATTCCGCATCTGTATGAAGCCTGTCTTGCCTGTAGATGTGGATCACATCATCTGCTGCTTCAACCAATGATGCCTGGATCACACCCAGGCCCTATTGAGAGGGATTAGACACCATGATGCTGGGAGGCTGCTTTACAAAGACTTGTGGGGAGCCAAGCAAACTCCATGGCAAGGACTCAGATGAGGCCAGGCTCTCATTGAATACACCAGAGGTGGCATTGGACAAGGCACACCTGTCACCCATGCAATCATGGGGGATTCCAGGATGAGAGATGTAGAGAGGAGTGCCAGCTACATACTGGTGACACCCCCTCTACACCCTAGCAGCCTGACTGGAGTAGCCCTGGATGGTTGGCTATTGCCCCTGTCCCCTGGCTTCCTGGCTGAGTCACCAGCCCCATCAAGCCTGACATCCCCTGATTCTCAATCAGATGACCTGGTAGAGGAGGGTGAGGATCTACCCAACATGTTGGAGTGGGTCACTGGCCCTGCTGTGGCTCCCTCACCAGCCTCCCAGGCAAAGGCCAGTTCCCCCATCCCAGCTGGGCTGGAGCACTAATCTGACATGGACCCCACACTTTTGGGTTTCCAACATTCTGCTGAGCTCATGATGAGGGATGTGGCAATGGCTCTCACTCTGCCCACCATCCCCTTGATGGTGGAGTTGCCAGCACTGCAGATTGTTGAACCTATGAATGATGATGATAATGCCAGCATCCACAGTGACTTTACTATCATCTCTAGTTCATCAGTGGCATGGGCCATGGCTGAGGAGCAA
>JBCAUI010157978.1:0-17747 GCA_038406195.1 Haplosyllis anthogorgicola
ACTTTTATACCTAACAGGTAAACTGTGTTTTTCCATGCGTGATAGACATTTTACCCGGCCTACCCGGGTAATTCTCTAGTTTTATTTTCGACGGCGAAGTGCATTACCTACTACGGTGGTCATCAGAAACATAAATGACATAAGGATCATGTATGCAGTTATATCAGTGCAACCAACGCTGATAGAGTGTCATTCAGAAAAACATATTCACAGAATTACTTGCACCTTTGTTAGAAATTGTAGTAATAATCGTAATTCCATAAGCATAATAGATATTCATGATTATCTATAGTTTATTTCCCAGATAACAGAGTGATTTCTCTGTTTTACTGCACAACGCACCTAACCATAGGCTGTTTCTGTCGATTTTAATCGGGGAAATGTCACATGAACTTTTAGATAGTGTCTCCGCTTCTCAAATTACTTCAAAAACTCGGCATAACGATGCAGGGAATTTGCGTATCTCTAAAGAAACACTGACTGAAGTTGACGTTGAGTAGGAAGCATGGGAGGTAGGTCTTGTCAAAACATGTATTCCAGGATAAAAGTAATTTGTTGAGGCTGCATTGGAAGTAATTATTTGTCCCCACTCACTGCTACCCTAAAGGGATATGATGTTAGCTAGATGACCAGAGCCTGTCCTATTTAATCAAACCGTGTGCTCCCAGGCTTCAAAATCTAGGCTCCATCAGACCAAAAGATGTTTCCTATTGAATGATCAATTCTATCCAGTTATATCTGTACCTTTGAGAAAAGATATAACTTTTGTCAAATTTGAGACATTGGTCTGACCCATTAATCGCCCTAATAGGGAATGAGATCAGATCAAATACAATTCGTATATTAGGGTACTCACAGAAAATGAAACTGCACTGTTGAAAATAAAGGTTCTGTTGGTTTTTTTTCTTTGCGATGAGTGTCTTGTTATGAAAAGTATCGGAAATGGTTATAGTATGTAATAGTGAATGTATATCTTTTTCAGAAACAACAAGGAGCTGTATAGTCAGCCATGAATAAGGAATGGAACCAGTGGTGAACTAAATGATGAAATCTAAAAGGAAATTTGGACATGAAGGTAACTTAGATATAAGTATTTTGTGAAATACTAGTCACGACCTCTATTCCGTATTCCCACTGTAAATTCCTTTTGCGTGTAACCTCTTGTTACTGGGTTAATCTGTCGTAGCATATGAAGTAGTCATTAGTGCACATCAGTGGAGTGAGTGATCGTTTCGAAATGTTCGTTCAGTTCTACCGGATAATAAAATTAAGTCCTCATCTACTTGACGCATTAATATAATTAACAATCCTGACTATTTGCCACAAACTCATCAGCTAAATTATATTTATACATGCAAAAAGTTCGAATACAGTTGACCATGTAAATTTATTTCCCCGTGGTAAATAATAAATTTTGTAATCAGTACACAGAATTTGTACAGTATCAGAAGTTTAACAATAGCGCATCAAAAGCATAGTGGGAATTTTTTTCGTTCGGTCCTTTGTTTTCTTCTTTTCCAAAGTAATACGATTTCTGTATACTGTTGGTAAACTGTCATTCGAAATTTCAGAAAACAATTTACCGTCGGAGCCAGACTTAATTTATTTTTACTTATTCACTTAATCAGTGTCATTTTGTTGACCTCTAGCGGAAAATTCCATTGAAAAGCACAGGTTGTAATGATGACAAATAATCTACTTCGTACATGACATCAATTCCATATGTTGTACTTCACGTTAACGCTCACTTGTTCTCTGATACTGACCATAATTTGGTATACATATTGCTATTGTTCTTAAGAAATGGTATAAAAGGTCACTTTAAAGTGTGTTTTATTTTAATTTCGAAAGAAGTAAATTTTACAACAGTGCCTGCAGTTGCACCAAATGCAGCCTCAGTTGCACCAAATCCCAGTTCCATTAAGGTCTTAACATTCCTTCTCTGCGAGTTAACCTAAGCCCTAGCACTGATCTGTGATGAGTCTGAGAAAAAGTTACTCTAAGGTTATGAAATGGCATAAATGAATTTCAAGCAGTTTGTAGAGATTTTGATGTGCACAGCCGAAGAGTATCAGAATTGTAATTTCTTCTCGTGCACTCTGTGCTTTTATGAATGCACACAGTGGTGCGTTCGATCCTGGCTCGGCTAGGAGACTTATTTTTCATATATTCATACCTCCGCTAAGAAATTGGGATTTACGTTTATTGCAATATGTATTATTGTATGAATGTATTGTAGTATGGTGCCTTCATTGCTTATCTATTTCCACACAATACAATCTCTACGAGCAAAAACATCATCATTTGGCAATGAAGAACAATATCAAATATGCACAATTTTTTGGAATTGTAAGAAATCGAGAGACGCATACACATCATATTGTCTATGATTTCAACTATTCATGGAATCATGAATGGATGCTTCCAAAAATTGAATATTTGCATGAATTTGTCGCAAATGCATGGCCAAAAGATATTGGCGAAGTGAATCGAAGAACAATGTTTCTCGTTGAATTTTAGTCCTCGAGAGTCAGGTTACAGAGAGCCGGCTGTTTATACACTGAAACAGGAAACTGCATGTGATTTTATTTTTCGCACGGGCATCAATCTTCTAAAATAAACAGCCTTAGATTAATTTCGGTAATTTTGGTTAGTTATCAATGGCTGCACGTTTGTAGACCCAGCGCCACCTGCTAGACAAACGGACCTGAGGCAAAGGTAGCGATAAATGTGTCATTATCTGTAACCAGAAGAATACTTAATCCTTTGTTATTCATGGGAATTATTTATGCTGTGCGCATTTTTATTAAAACAAGTTGTTGTGAAGGTATCAAAATATGAACGTATTGTAAGTACTTTGCCTGCATGATGATACATGCTACTGCTGGACCCTGCCAAGACCGAAATATGATTCCGACCATGTGTACAGACTTTGTTCGTTTGGCAGGTGTATCGCTTAAAAAAATCAAATACTTCTGAACTCAATGTATAGTATCAGAGCCATGACGATTCATTATAATTAAAGTTTAAAAGCTCCCTAAGACGTCTTCTGAACAAATTGTTTCATTTTTATAATAAAGGTAGCAAATAAAATCAGTAGAAGGTGTTTTTTCACCTTGTTATATGTTTTGTACAGAGTGGAAACAGATCACCTAATTATATACCATTTTGAATTTCAACATCATGTGAAATGGTTCTAATTTCATAATATTATGGGAAATTATAGAATCTGTGTAAAGTATGTTTCCACAAGTGTGTCAATTGAGACAAAGGAATCAGGTTAAAAACAAATACTTCAGAAGTTCCAAATGATATCAGAAACACTGCTTTGTTGCACGCTTAACAAACTATTATTTTTGGTGGCAGCATGCAGAGGTATAAGAAAGTAATAAAGTACCAGAAAAAATAATCTGGTCAAATAATACTGGAAGACAAATATTCTTTCCCATAAAAGGCACATTCATAACAGGGCTGGTGTTTAAATGCGAAAACGGCTTAAAGTCAAACACTTTACATAGCATCATGGGGGAAAGGAGAAGTAGGAAATACTTGACCTTTTCAACAAACACTTGGAAAACACACGATTCCATTCATGTTTCTTCTCTTTTCTGAATTGACACAATACTGTCCATTTGATACAGGTGTCTTTTTGTGAAAGTATACTCACAATGCAATATTTGTCGACTTGTCACTTCTTATTTAAGTACTTTTGAGGGTTAAAAAATGTAGTTATTATGAGTCTTTTTATCACAGGAATAAGATGCCTCTAAGTGCAAGAATGACTTAAAAGGTGGGAGAAGCGGTGACCTTAAAGAGTTCAACATTGTTAAGTCTTTCATATTTTTACAGTAAATGTTGAAAATGGAAAACATTCAAATATCACATCTTAACAATTAGATTCATTTCGCGCATTCTGCAAAACCATACAGAAATGTCAAGTCAGCCTGAGGAACCACCCTTTTCAGTGCAAAACAATGTATCATATCTATGTAAATGTAAAATCAGGTTGACAATTGTTAAAGTAACATTAATTTAGAAATAAGTTATCTGATCTAACTCACCACGAGTACTACACGAATTGGAAACTCGATTCGTTTGGTAATGATTTTCATTCTAAAAACCTAAACAGTACACGGAATTTGTATCAGTTTCGAAACGTCTAGAACAAAAGAGAGGACATAAGAATTTCACGTTGTGCTTTTGATGCGCCATTGTTCCCAAACTGATACGAATTCCG
Organism: Haplosyllis anthogorgicola; assembly: GCA_038406195.1. Classification (NCBI taxonomy): domain Eukaryota; kingdom Metazoa; phylum Annelida; class Polychaeta; order Phyllodocida; family Syllidae; genus Haplosyllis; species Haplosyllis anthogorgicola. The sequence goes on from JBCAUI010157978.1 coordinate 4,238, forward strand.
TGTACTGTTAACGCTTTCGGCTGACATCGGTTGTACAGAACATACATAGTCACTTTTCAACCTTTCTCAATCAGATTAGTCTTGGCTGCACACAAAATCCAACGAGAACAGATTATACAAAGGGTGTCGATTTTAGCCAAAGATGTCGAAATCTTTCTTGCGAAAGGCAAACGTGTAAACACAGATCGGCTTCTACTTACTTCGATATAACAGTATTAGCGGAACTTTGCCATCCACTTGCAACCTGTTACCAGGTACTACAGGATGTATTGGCGAATCGGCTTCAAATAGTTTTTTACACAGTGAAAAAAAAAAACAATGAGATTTACTGTGGATGTTTTACCCAGAGTATGAAATTGGGGAAACTTGAACAAGTGTATTGTTCATTGCGCCCAAGCTCTGAGATCAATCAAATGTACCAAAAAATAGGACATGAGAAGAAAATTTGGTCATAAAGGTAAGATGTATTATTTTAGGCAATTTGATAGAAAATTAATGAAATGACCAATCAATTATGTGTTCACTGATAAGATGAATATAGACTTGCAATAGACTTGGTTTTTGAACAATAGAAATTGACACCGTATGCATAAAAAAAACACGGAATGAGATCTCATTATTGTAAAATTAGCCAATTTCGTTCCATGAACATGTGGCTGGAAAATTTGATTCTCGTATTTATGAAAAATACAATTCACATAAATAAGGGAAATGTCACTCGATCTTGAAACATGGATATTAATGTGCATAGTTACCATTTTCACCATATGAATAAAATGCGCTCTTGATGTAACCGTAAATATCTTCAACACTTTTCAGAAACACTCTTCTACAGGTGTGCTATTTCCATGGGAGTTTTGTTCAAAGCCTTCACTGTGAAAACATGTACATCTAGCTTGACTGTGTTAAAACATTTGTCATGTGCCTTTCATTTCGCAAAAATTGAGAAAGAAAGAATAGACCTATGAAATAATGCCTGCATGACATTAAAACATATGAGATAATTATACAAATTCATAAGATCTTTGATTTGTTAAATTATCAACTGAAATGCCGCAAATGCATGGAAAGTAACAATGTTGTTACTTCTCGACACTAGTTAAGTATTCATTTGTATCTCTACCTTGATTTGTGAACTAAAATAATTTCATTTCAAAAAATAACTATTAGGTAAAACAAAAATTAGCATCGCGTAATCAGGCACTGGCATGTTGGTGAATGATTATTTAATTGAGAATATTACATCTCGTTTATGACCGATAAACATGTCGGTTGCAAATTTGAGATTTATCGTTCATAATTGGCTAACGTTCGGATACTGTCTGGGTACTGGCAGCTCTTTCACGAAAGCGAAAAGGCATGATTGGGCAAAGATTTCCCTTGAGGAATAACACAGGACGAAATAGAAATTCAGTACTTCCGAGCTCGAATGAAAGATGCAGCGTGGGATTCTGTTATTGGCAAAATAAAACTTCTTCCAGGAGCTGCTGCTGTTTCATGAGCAAGACTAAGCAAGATATCCTTACGGGTCTGATAAATCTTTGTGATATAAAAATGTTATTTTATGAGCAACTGAGTACATTTTGTTCTGTCCATTTATGAAAGTCCCCTCGGCCAGTACTATTCCTGGAAACCTTTGATGACACGTTTCAAGGAGACTGTGTTGAATTAATGTGCGCCATTCATCTTTACGCACCTTCATGTCGACCATTTCACTTTAGAATCATTCTGTAGTCGGAAGAAATATTCACGTTGCACTGTACTTTCCTGAATATGCATTCATTTATTTCTAGGTACAAAAGAGTACTGTAGAGGTTACGTTGACAAACACGGCCAATGGAACAACGGCTTCCATTGCCCCAAATGGGGAAATCCTGATGACGAATACTGCTGTGGTACCGACACCCATAGATTCTGCTGTCCACAGGTCGATAACAGCGATTCGGACAGTCACAAATTCAAGGACCATCAGTAAGTAATGGCATAATATTTACTACTTGTAGATTAAATAGTATTCTTGTTTGTTCCATACTCCGTAATTCCACGTCAAAGTGTATTTTTCTTTCTATTGTAGCATCGGCATCTTAATTGGAATATTACTTGGTTTGGTGCTCGTAATTTTCCTTGTGGTGGTGATCGTTTGTTATTTCTGCAAGTGTTGCTTCTTTTCGAAAAGGAGAAAAAGACCACATGGATGCGGTAAGTGCTTTAGAGGAACAGGGATCTCACAAGATTACCACTATTCAGGATTAATAAAGTATGTTAATCTGAAAATCAGAAAATGAGTTGTAGAATAACAGTTTCGGTGAGGATAAATGGTGTACCAATTTTAACATATCCGACAGAATCTTGTTAATAGGGCTTTAACCATTTAAAAATTAAGATATTCTTGTCCATTAAATTGGTGTTCCTATTTTAGAATACATCCAGACTCATAACCAAAGGCACTATGCAAGAGGTTACCCCATTTGCACAAACCATTCTAATCATTCAGGTAAATACCATTTATCTCTTAGTTTAAAATTTAAAAAGTTTACAAATGTCAACCGAATTTTGTATCACGAAATAAGAATCCAAATTTTTAAAATTGTATTTAATGTTCACGATATTTAGGAGCCATTCCACTGACATTGAGATCCAGTTATCCACCATCAGAATCACCACCCCCATATCCTGGTGACTTTGAAGGAAGTGGAGAAGAAAAGGTACCTCTGAGCGAGACTCAGTTCGTAAACAGTGACCCAGAGGACTCTCCGCAAAGACTTCAATTGTCGCCTTTACTATCTTCGCCTGGTGATCAGTCACCTACTTTCCATGCAGTTCTATCAAATTGCAACGACGATCATGATCCATGGTCCAGGAACAGCTCTGGGCATGACCATATAAACATCTATGCAAATCATATGCAACTAAACCAAGCAACAGTTAATAAGGAATTGTCTATGCAAGAATCTCCAATGGAGAAAATTTCACCAGCTGTTTCTTCCAGAGAGGCAAATGGTGTAATTCAGAGACCATCTAATTTACGTGGTACAAATAGTGGAAACTTTACATCACCAAGACAAAATTCAGCAACAAGTTCTTTGCCGGATACTATGGTGTTGGAGAATAGTGGCGCAGCCTCAGACAGAAATGTGAGGCAAAACTGCAACAATGAACAGAGACAACTCTACAACATGGTGATAGTTGGTGTGGAGCCAGATTTAACTACAGGGCTTAGTTCGCAGATGTAACCGCAGTTCAACGTTTTAATATATTTACCTTACCTACAAACAATGCCTTTATAATATTAGAATTTGTAATGTAATTCAATAATAATTATATAAGATAAGATAGGGCCTAGGAAAGAAGCCACACGAGAGAAGATGAAATACATTGAGAGTTGTCTTGGTCGAACCTTCTTTTTGGTGAATTGAAAGCAATTGACGATCATCAAATTAATGTGACGGGTCATTAAGGATTCAGTTTTACGTATGGAGTCAACACGCTCAGATGACAAGAACCAGTTAAACTTGTTTGGGCAAAATACCCACCGTGCAAGGGAAAAGGTTCGTGCATGACAGTGTGTTCGCCCAATACAGTGTGAAATTAGTAGTAATAATGAATTTGGTGATCAAAAGTCGTTCGTCATTTGTTTTGAGTTCGCCCAAAAGAAGATTCGCCCAAGACAGTTCCACTGTACACCGCAGTGTTGGGTTTTCGCGGTGTTTTGTATGCAGAATAAAGATGCGATAACATTCATTTGTCAAATTTGAAACGGTTAATTTGGATGCCAATGAATTATTACTAAAAACTAAAGGAATAACAAAATGGGGTGGCAAATGGTCATCATTTATTTATTTATTAAGAAATATTTAATTGCATCAAGAAAAATGTTTCATGCGAGAGCAAGTAGTTAACTCTGCAAAATAATCTATGAAAAATGTGCATCAAATATTATACTATGGAGGTTAATCCATTAAATATGTACACTGAACTTTATAGCCGCTTTCAAGTATTAACATTATATATAACATAACCAGAAAGATATAATACACGCAATCATTATTATGCAAAACTATTAGCGCAAACAATAAAATAGTGCAGTCTTATTTTGACGTGGTGAGGTTTTTCTATCACTTCTACAGAGGACCTGTCTCAACATTCCACCTAAAAGTGTCATCCTACAATCACAAAAATGTTTTTTATAAATATAATGTCAACTCTTGGTTGCCCAGCCATGAACTTCGTATGAGTGTTTTACCCTTCTGCGATTGTTTTCTTAGCGTTGTCATAGGTTGGTGGTGGAGTACGAGGCGCCTTTACCGTGTTCTTTCCATCTGGTATGTTCAGAATTACTTCTTCTTCTTTGCCAACAGCTCTGTATCTTGTCTCCGTAGTTGAATCTACCACGCTGAATGTGTAAATCTTGTAGATCAAAAAGAACAGCAATACACAGAAACCAAGCACACCTGCAACACCAATGGCACTAAGAGCAACAATCACCCATTCACTTAGTCCTTCCTCATCATCGTCTTCGTTGTCGTCATCGTCATCACTGCCGCCGTATGGAATGTAGGAAGAAGTAACGTAGGAAGTAAAATAGGACGAAGTACAGGTCGCAGCATACGAAGCATACTCCTCAATTTTATGTATCTGCTGCAAGTACAGACTGTAAACGCGGTCAATAATATGTCTACAATTATCACTGCTGCCGTACTTCAGGTAATTTTCATAGGTCGAGTAGGGTGTCCAGTTGTTTTGTGGATAGCCAAGTGCATTCAGCATGGAGGTGGTCGCCGAACAGTCTATTTTGACAAAGTTCTCCCAAATCGCACTTTGACAGCTGTACAGACTTGAAACGAACTGGTCAAGGAAGCTGGAAGTTAAATCATTGCTGTAATGTCTAGTTGGTGCATCGTACAATCCAGGACTGTGGTGAACATAATATGTCAGGAAGTGGGCCAGCATGTCATAAGAACTGGAAAGTTGCGGCATGATGGTCGTAGGCCAAGAAGATGAATATGGGGGCCAAACTGCTTGCAGGACTTGCAGGAAAGTGGTTACAGCGAAAGTAGTTGCAATAGAAACCGGAGTTTTCTGCCCAATGGCAGAACCAGTTATCTGTACTTGGGTATTGGCCATCCTGCAAACAGTTTCCTACATCATATCAGTAATATTATACCCAAGGCTACAACATTCCAACAAAAAGGACATTTTTATAATAAGTCATACTTGTAATACTGTCATCTGTTTCTTTTAAAGACTAGAGAAAGTAAACTGACGGTCTTGATAATGATTATTTCAGAAAGCCATTGAAATATCAATCACCAATATGCGTCTTTTCTCGCAACATGGTTTTGGGTACTAGAAAGTTGGTACATTTGCCATGAACATCCAGTGCCTGGTAGATCCAGTTTTTAATGTTTCAAATTTGAAATAAATTGTGTGTCAAATATCTCACTACTGGGAAATATAAGGCTTGAATCTGTCAATCTGTCAAGCCACTGATGGCCCTACAAACGTCTAGACTAGACAAGATCTAGAATAGGTGTCAAAATGTGACAGCATATCTTACAGAATTCGAAAAGGCCCAAGAAAATGCAACAGGGGACATTGGTACTGTCATCAAAGAAAACTGGTTGTTCAATGTTATTGAAGACCTCTTCGGTTCGGTGCTGGATTTGAAGAAATGTTCTGCCACGACAGGACAAGGGTTGTTCTGTCAAATGCCTACGTTTTCTGTTACGGTCCAACGGACAGGTTCCCTCTAGTAAATTGTATATATATAAATGGCAGTGAAGAAACGTATAAAAACATACCATCAGACATTGTTGGGACAGACCACGTTGAAAACTCACAGTTCCCTGCAAAAGCGATCTCCTAAAAGTAACGTAAAATGAACATTACATCTCATATTTTTATAAACTTCACTTATTGATACTTAAAATAGATTTCCACTGGTCAGGCATTTATGCTAAGATTTGGAAAATTGTATGTGTTTGCTAAAAATGTCAGTTGCCAACAATTCTTCAGAATAGTCTATTAAACCTTGCTTGTGATGTGAGAGGCGTTGTACCTCACAAATTAAATATCTTATTGTCTTCAGTAATGAAAACTATACTTACAAATAAGGTGAAGAGAACGATTAAAAAAGGCATTTTGAATGTCTAACTTTCCAACCGCTTCTCACATGTACGGCTGCGGTATAAGTCACCGACATATACTTGCATGGAAGTACCTTGGTTTTCAGATACCAATTTCAAATGTGCCAATATGCTTATTCAGCAGGAGTTCACTCAACTGTGATTGGCATTGACATGATCTATTTAGAAATATCCTGGGGCCTTTTCTTGTTTTTCTTATTTATTTTGCCCGCGCAATTAGGCGATTCGGTCACTGCAGTGACATTTTTCCACATGTTGCCAGCAAAGTAAAGTAAGTATTACAAACTTTGTTATTTTACAAATCATAGTACCAAGTCACCTGCCTAATTTAGCAAATTACCCAGGTGAAGCAAAATAAACACGGAAACTGCCATTCCTTTTGAACAATGCCTGTGTTGACTGTGAATACTTTTCAAAAGTGCATTTGGACAAGTACTTCCAAGATCTATCCTGTTCACCTTTCATGATTCATTGGACACATTAAGAAGAATAAATTGATATTTTATATGTGGAACGTTAAATGTGATTAATTTATTTAAATACACAAATTATTTACATATTCACACATATCACAGAGTCTGGTTAGAATATCCTTTATATTGGTGTGTTGACGACTGGTTATATCTGTTGTGGGGCGCTATCTGACACAAATGTGTGATTTGTGGTAACTAGGATAGGGTGTTCTGGTTCGACCACGGTCACTGTTACTTCAGGTTTTGCTTTTGCACGACGTTCCGCACGGGAAGATGGTTTCTTACCATGGGTGTATATCTTATATATGAGAAACACGATCAGTGCAGAGAAGGCAAGGAAAACTATAAAGCAACCAAAACCAATAGCAATTATAACATTATCAGTAAGTACATCATCATCATCAGCAGCAGCAGCAGCATCAGTATCATCATCATCGTCATCATCATCATTTTTGTCTTCATCAGTATTTCTGCCTTCTACACGTAAATTACCAGCAGTTGGATTAATAGGTTCATTACCATCAAAATTCGGACAATAATTCGGACTTGCTGAAATGTATGAAATGGTATGTTGCATTTTCGCTGCAAACATTTGGTATAAATACGTGATCATGGTCCTACATGTATCTGACACCGGACGTCGATAAAAGTCAGAGAACATATTTTGGAAATGCGATGTTCTAAATTCCGAAGGATCAACTGGAGGGTACCCAATTACTCTAAACAGTGATGTCATAATATCAGAATCAATACTCATATAACTTTGGGCAGGATCTTGGCATTCATACATTTTACATATAAAGTGATTCAAAAAACTACTACTCAAGTCCACAGAATGTAAAGTGATAGGGTAATTCAGGTTACTGCTGTGACGTGTGTAATAAGCCAAGAAATGGGCTAGGATATTGTGCTCGTCAATAGTCGCAGCATCTGCTGCAAAATCATGTCCACTGTTCTCTTCATCTGGATCTTCAGCTTCATCGTCTCCATTACCAACAGCATTTGTTGAGTTTCTAACATCGGGGTCATATTCGGGTTCAGCAGTAGGTTCAGCTTCAGCCTCAGCTTCAGCTTCAGCAGTAGCTTCAGGTTCCACTTCAGGTTCCGCTTCAGTTTCAGCATCTCCTGTGTCATCAGTGTTCTCGATTCCTGCATTATAACTGCAATTTCTAGGAATATCTGGGACATATTCAATGTTTCTCTGCAATTTGTTCAAAACATATCTGTAAATACTCATCACCACGGTCCAACATATGTCTGATTCAGGATTCAGAGCAAAGTTCCAGAACATGTCGTTGAAGTAAGCGGTTTGTAATTCCCAGGGATCGGCCGGTGGATAACCGAGAGCTTCGAACAATGTAGTCATCACGTCAGAATCTATACTGACGTAGTCAGCAGATGGATCTTGACATTTATACATTTCACAAATAAATCTTCCTCTGAAACTTTCGCTTAAATTCACAGGACGTTTAAAGGTAATGTCAGTCAAATTATTACTATGGAATGAATAATAGGCCAAGAAATGTGGCAACAGTTCCCAGTCATCATTGTCATCATCACCATCATCATCGTCATCATCATCTGGAGTATTTTCTGATTGGTCATCAACACAACGTTCTGGAAGATTGGTCACATATTCTACAGTCTCATTCAGCAGCTGCGTAAAGTCTCTGTACAAATACTGCACCATTGTCCAACATGTTCCTGACACGGGATTAAGAGCAAAGTTCTCGAACATTGTTTTAAAATAAGATGTTTGAAATTCCCATGGGTCAGCCGGGGGATAGCCAATTATTCTAAATAATGATGTCATCATTGCAGGATCAATATTAATGTAACTGACCTCCGAATCTTGACATTCATACATTTTACAAACAAACTGATCCAGAAAGCTGCTTTTCAAATCAATAGGGTAAAATGTAGTCAGATCAATCAAGTTACTACTATGATATGTGTAATAAGTCAAGAAATGAGCCAAGATATTGTCTTTGTCTTCCGTATGATCATCATCCGTATCACCCTCAGATTCAGGTGTTACTTCAGGACCAACTGGATCAGGGGTGATGACTTCAGTATCCACTTGAGGAGGGACTGCAGGAGCGCGACAGCTCACTGGAAGATTGGAAACATATCCAATGGTACCTTCTATCCGGTCTACAAAATTTCTATAAATAGATAATACCAGAGTCCAACATGTATCCTGAATGGGATTCAGGGCAAAATTCTCGAACAGAGCTTTAAAGTGCGGGGTCTCTAATATCCAGGCATCAGCCGGTGGATAACCGATTATTCTAAACATTGAAGTCATAACGTCGGAATCGATACGAATGTAGTCCGCTGTTGAATCCTGACATCTATACATTTTGCAAATAAATTTATTCAAGAAACTGCTATTCAAATTCACAGGGTGAAATGTAGTTAGATCGTTCAAGTTGCTGCTATGATACGTGTAGAAGGCCAAGAAATGAGCCAATACATTATCATCATCTGTATCATAATCTAAGTCTGTAGCCATTTGCCGGGTAACTGGATCAGGGGTGACAACATCAGGATCTACTTGAGGACGGGTGACTTCAGGACCACCACAGCTCACTGGAAGGTTGGGAACGTATTCAATGGTACTTTGCATTCTGTCCACAAAATTCCTGTAAATACTTAAAACCAGAGTCCAACAAGTATCCGTTATGGGATTCAGGGCAAAATTCTCGAACAAAGCTTCAAAATGCGGTGTATCTAATATCCAGGGATCAGCCGGTGGATATCCAATTATTCTGAACATTGAAGTCATAATGTTAGAGTCAATACGGATGTAGTCCACTGTTGAATCTTGACATTCATACATTTGGCAAATAAACTGATTCAAGAAACTGCTACTTAAGTCCACGGGACGGTACGTGGTAAGATCATTCAGGTGACTGCTGTGATACGTGTAGAAGGCCAAAAAGTGTGCCAGAATGTTGCTGTTGTCACTGCTCTGTTCATCCGCTGTTACAGTACAACTACTTTCGGGGACACTTTGAAAATATTCAATAGTTTTGTCCTTTATGCGAGCAATTGTATGGTAAATGCCTTCGAGGTATGGACATAGATTAGGTCTTGCATTAAAATAGTTGTAACGATGACTGATGTATGATGAGCCAAAAGCCCAACTCCAGGTAGGAGGATATTCCATCATGTTAAAAAGATATGTCATCAGATCGCAATCAATTTTCGTGTAACTGCTGGTTGAATCGTGACACTGGTACATGCTCGATATAAAAGCATTGAGAAAACTGTTGTAGCTGCTCGTTAAAGTCCATGGATTTACAGAAACGTCAGATTCGTTCTTCAGGAAATTGTTGCTATCATAGTATACCAAAAAGTGTGCAAGTAGATTAAGCGAACTTGAAGAACCTGAAGAATGCGCTGAACCAGAACCATCCGAAATAAAGAGAAAAAAGTTTTAGTACACAGCATGCAAAGTTTAACATGACGAAGTTTCACCTCACGAATCGGGTGTAAATTTAATCTTTGATGTTAATTCCATTGTGTTCGAGCTTTAACGTCGATACTTTTCAATTAATGTAAATAATTTTTCTAATTTTGCGAATATGCAAAGGTATAACAAAACATAGTAATTTCACAATTTTTCATTTGGGATACACACCTGGATGAAGAGTCGTTGTGCCTTCAAGCACAGTTGGTTGTGACCAATTCGGATAATCCTCTCCATTGGTGAAAGTCACCAAGAAGCAAATCTAATAATAGAACAAGAGTGTGATAGACCAGTTTCCATAAAAAATGGTTAATCGAGACAGTTGAATACAAATGATCCGTTCCTGATTAAAACCGTTTCATGGTGCAATTCAAAGATTATTAATTTCTCAATTAATACTCTTCCATCCCCTCTTAATTCCTTTTCATACAATCTAACAAATTTTTCGTACACAACTGTTTCCTCTGATTTGTGACATTGAAATAAATTCGTTGAGTCGTGACCTCATGATCCTTACTATGGCGTTTGACCGTAGCAGGCCTTTTTCGTTACAAAAGAACGAAATACAAATACACGCTTTACAAATACACGCTTTACAGAGGAAGTTTACAATTATACATACCAACAATGTGAGAAAAGTTCCACTGGCCACCATTTTGTCTGCGTTGGAAACAACTTGCTTTCTTCAATTCAAGCAAAAGTCTGTCATGACATCTTTCTTTCTTAGATTTCCCCAAGATTTGGTAAATCCACGTTGGTATCAGGTACTGTCAGTTACTTTGTTAGGAACGAAATATGTCGAAATCACTCTACCGAGAAACTTTGTTATGTTTGGTCCAAAAAATACCGAAATTTCCTTTCTGCATGATGTAAATTTAGGACGTTGACACGAACACTTGAAGAGCACAAAGGCTCCCAATGGAAACGTGCGCTTCTAGATTCAGTTCACTGAAACGTGAAACATTCCTGTGAAAATATTGGAGTCTTTGTAACATTTTGCACCACTTTTTTCTGTTTTATATCTATTTGAAAATTACGCTATCACGTATCATTAAATTCCTATCATTTTTGAGAACAATAGCACATCAGAAGCGCAGTGTGAAATTATTTTGTTCTCTTTTTTGTTCTGTACGTTTCCAAATTGATGGGAATTTCATGACACGATTTAAAATTTTTGAATAACTTTAGAAACAATGTAAACTTTTGGTTGTGTGGTTATACCACGGACAAATCGGTCATCTCAGGCGAAGATCCGAAATTTTCCCTAAAAAATTACCAAACCTATTCCGCAAAATACAAATGCATATTTATTGTTTTGCTTTATTATTTTCTTTCACAAAATATTAAGTGAGTCTTCGGTGTTTTTTTAATCGAAATCACAAAAAGTAACGTCGTCAAACCTGTTTGTGCCTTATCGAGACAGTGACATAAGACTTCGTAGGCTTGTCTCAACAAAATCAGTCTACTTCGAGTCACTTTCATCCGAAAATATGATTTTATCTTTATTATTGATCACGTAAATAGCATTACGAATAAAAAAGTAGTATATTTTGTATAATTTCTTGTCTTTGATTGTTATAGTCATATTTTATATCACATTTATAATAAACAGTTATCACAAATTTGAATAAATTAACTATCGACTTGTCATACCTAAAGGCGGATTCGTTAAATATTGTGATGTTAGTTGAGACAAGCTTAAGGCCAGACTGTTTTTAACTTATTGGATTACGTTTCAACGGAGAAATTTTTTGAGAGCGGCGATAGGAATTTTTTTTTTTTTCAAAAATTTACAGTGCTGTTTCTTTTGCACTGTGGAAAATAGAAGATCAAGTATTTTATTGTTGTGATAACATTTACGCTGCCTTGTTGAGGCGAAGAATCATCATCATTATTTCACTTTCAACTGAGAAGATTTCCGAGTTTCATTGCTTTATTATTGGTAACTTGGTACTCTAGCTGAGAAACTTTCTTCGTGGAGTGTACTTACTTCATCCCAGAAACTTTTCTCGCACAGTGTACTCTCACGTTCACCTATAAATAGATCTCCATACAAGGCCATAGGACTGACGTCACTCAACTTCCGACAGGGTTAAAAAGATAGCAGAAATTTGGTTAATTTTTCGCTAATTTCGGTAGGTTAACAGCTTTTGGTAACAGTATAATGTAGATCAAAATATGCACAAAATATTGTAGCACAAATTGGCATAGTAATTTGAGTCTGTGTGACTTAAATTTAGAGAGAATGGATGAAAAAAAATCATGCAGAGTACCCTGACCGGTGGAAGTGTGCAAGACTGCAACTTTGTTGCATCTTCATAATTTCTCTGGACCTCTGAAGTTAACGAAAATAAATCCCAAATTCGAAAAGTGAATAAATCAAATACATGGTAAAATGGGCCAAACAAGTCACTGTTGTTAGGGTTACGTCAAATTATTTTTGAAGGAATTTTGTAAAATGCAGTTAACTAAAATGTCAGCAGACTTGAGTATCGCAATTCAGCTTGTGAGATATCCGAGTTATACACTGAAAATGTGGTTGTCAATTTTTTTTTTTTTTTTAATGGACGCAGCCTGTTTCATGTTTTGTGCTAATGTCAGACGCCCCTCATGTTATTAAATGATTTTTTGTTTGTTTTTTTGGCTCATTTGCCATATATGCCAAAGAGCCTATAGAATCATGAATTGTCCGTCGTCCATTGTTGTCGTCATCGGTGTTGTCGTCTGTGCACATGTGCTCTGAGCACACTATTAATCACAGAGACTTCATATCTTGTAAACATAAACACCTATGCCCCCCTGCCCCCCTGAATGCCCAGCAAAAATTATGTTGCTGTGACCATTATTCTCAAATTGGCATATTTGTATTTTATTTTGAACTTTGTTCCATGACTTGCATTTGTAGATACAGACTTCATATTTAGCATTCTTATGCATCCAGATACCCACATTATTTCTTGTAAAGATTATATTGATGACACCTATATATCCAGTTTGGAAGCCATATTTGTGTTTTTTCACAGATCACATCAGAAGATTTGATCTTAGACAAATTATTTGTATCCGTGTGATATTGGGACTGAAATCATCTTAGTTTTTTGATAATGCCAAATGAGCTCAGGTCCATATGGATCTATTTTTTTCTTTTAAATATGAAATGAAACTGGCAATACTGAAGGTAGGAATTGTTCAGAAGAAATTACAAGGGCGTTGGTGTCTTTAGTTGGGAGGTATAATTTTTTTGATACCAGTTGTGCTGAATGCACTGCAATGTGAATTGTAATTATACTCCTCCCCGGATATATCGATATCGCTTATATCGATATCCCGCTTATATCAATACAATCTCTTGCAGTCAGTCAATTTAAAATATGTAGATATTTGTTCCGCTTATATCGATATCCCGCTTATATCGA